>JADBJO010019219.1:10000-12500 GCA_016801955.1 Conus betulinus | reverse complement strand
ATGTTACACGTTGAATTTTTTTTGTTCAGAGTGACACCTGAAGAACAAAATGTTTTATACAGATGATACACTGAACGACAGACTTTGAAATGACTCAGTTTATTATATGGCACAACCCTTACAAAGGCAACTCAAGAGACAAACTGAGGTGCTAGTAAATCAAAAGCTGGCATGAACATGATGACATTCATCCCACATTCCACTTGCTAAGGCTGTACACCATGGGTTGTTGGTAACATTCATTCAAAGACTACTTTAAGAATGACTGGCACACAAAACAGCTGAACTACTTCTGCTATTTATCATCACAAGCCCATACCCACACAGGTCACTTTGAAAAAGCTGTTCTTTAGGAAATGAGGGTAAGTACGTGCTGGTCTTTCAATTCTTGCATGATTCAGCATGAAGGTGGAATGGAATCAGGTGCCTTACCCTCGGTCTGTATACGCACAATAAACATTTAGACTTTTTTTTCTTTTTTTTTCTTTTTTTTTTTTTTCAATTTAACTTCTAATCATATTAGGCCGAATTCTGAAACAACAAGAACCTAGAAACTAGTAACGGCAATAATAGCAAATCAAATGAAGTCTGATACAGAATATCAAAAACTTAGGATTTCAGCAACAAGTAAACATCAGTTACTATTGACAAAGAAGAAGCAATGGCACTTATCCGGTTTTTTTTTTCTTCTGACATGTCATTCTCACTTAAACGTAACTGCAAACTGTAACAGTTATAGCCAGACAATCCAATATCTAAACAATTTGATCCTCTTCTGTCATCTGCTGTTCGTTTTTTTATTCCGTAATTCTTGTCTTTAACATGTCTTAAACTGATTGAACTTTAGTAATGATGAACCAGATAGACAGAAATTAACACAATTCTTAAAACCAACAAGAGATGCACCTGATGATTAATTCCAATAATCAGATCTGATCTTGTTTTATGATGAGATTAAATTGAGCAAATAAAATGACATCGAATCAGCTCGAAAAAAAAAATGACGCACGGACTTGATGTCAGGAAGTAATTCAGAGCTAATCTTAAATGAATGTTTGCGAACCGTCCAGAGAAACGCGGACAAACGAGCCACAAGACAAAACACAACGCGCCTCGACCTCCCAGGTCTTCCTCGTCTTTGTTTTCACCTGAGGAAGACCCAAGAGGTCGAAACGCGCCGTGCCCCGCCCCCGCGACCCGCCCGCCCACGCCTCCCCGGGCGGCTCGCCGCCGACACCCACCAAGATTTGTTTAGATTTCCCTGCAGTCGTTTCGCTTTGCAACTAATTCAGAGCTGTTAAGATAGCAGTCAAATTTTAGCAGTAAAACTTGAGGGGTTTTTTTTAATGTACGTAAAAGACCAGTAATAAAACCAAGGCGCATGATCATAGTGGGATGTTTTTATATCTTACGTATTGCCGAATTATAGTGTGTGTGTGTGTGTGTGTGTGTGTGTGTGTGTGTGTGTGTTGTCGTCGGTTTAATGTCCTTCCTCTACAGTGATTCAGACAGTTTTATGTGCGGGTGAATAAAGTATGTAAGTGATTGAGTGTATTAATACGTTAATGATAGAATATGAACCCTCTCCCCCCCCCCCCCCCCCCCTATCCCTTCCTCATTTAATCAAAACAAATGTAACTGAGTAGAGATAAGATCTAAAGATAAAGGCCAACTGAACTACTTAACAAACATTTGCAAACTGACTCAAGAATACAAGAACTGTTCAAAATACGTGGTAAAGGTAAAGAAGTCGATCCATCAGTGTAACCATCAATACCCGAATTTGTAAAGAGTTCTCTTGCTCTTTGGGCATTGAATGACTGTAGTAAATGACTGATACTTAAGGTTTCCCCACAATACATTTAACGTTATGACAATATTTTTTTTTTATGCATGTTCTTTTCTTTATTAAAGAAAGTAACGAAAATAAAAAAAAGCTTCATTGTACAATTTTTTTGGGGGGTCTTTGACATCACATTTGCATTGGCAATTATATTTTACAGCAGTGATTCAAACCCATAAATTATACAAACATAATGACAGTGGTTTACCGTTTGGCTTTGCCACCATTAACAGACACCTGAACATGTTGCTATAATTTTTTTTTTTCAGTAGAGAGAAATATATGAATAGATAAAGCAATAAATGGGGGGAAAAAATGCTCACTGCCCAAACCTCCCCTGGCTGGTTCAGTTCCTACTCTCGTGCATACGAGAGGAGAAAAATGTGCCATGAAATAAAAACTTACAGACTAGGGCCTCTTCCTCAGCCAGGAAGAAGCAAACCTGCAGAGAGAGAGAGAGAGAGAGAGAGAGAGAGAGAGAGAGAGAGAGAGAGAGAGAGAGAGAAGCCCAAAATCTGTTACAACACCATCTTTGTATCCAAACAAGATCAGTTCCTCTGACAGAACTGAATTGTCACAGTGTTCACATTTTGTGGTCAGAACCTGCATTAGATCAAGCCAGAATTTCTGTACACTTCCATCTCTTTCTGTTTTTTT
>JADBJO010019219.1:0-5000 GCA_016801955.1 Conus betulinus | reverse complement strand
CAATGTCTCAACCCTACCATTTGTCTGTTCCCCCTCCTCACCCTTTCCCTCCTGTCCCTGCAGGTTCCCTGCTCCCTTTCCTACCCGACATGTGATGGATGCAAAGCATTGTGAACCACCTCAGCAATTCAATGGACTGCTTGGTGGACAACATGAAGAAGCAACTGCAGGAGGTGAACCAGACACAGTTAGCTCTAACGAAAGTGATTGACATCTGAGGGAATGCTGTCAAACTTTAATGACTGAGAAATACCAGCCTAAGGCAGATGTTGACTGGGTATATGGCAAATGTAAACAGCTGGAACAAGAAAACCAGCAACTCTATAATGAGCAGAGGCCTTCTTCTGACACAGCAAACAGTCTGAATGACGAAGTGGAAGAACTGAAGGCCCACTCCAAAAGCAACAACGTCCGTTCCTTCAGTGTCTACGAGAGCTCTCGTGAAGATAAAAAAGACGTGCTGCGAAAAAGTCATCAAGCTTTTGAATAGGCTTTATACAAACAAAACATGGACTATTGCTGACACAGAGTGTGCCTACCGACTTGGCCAGAGGCAACACAATCAAAACCATCCACGCATTCTGCTGGTACGTCTCCACACTTTCCCTGACAAACTCATCCTTCTGGAAGACAAGGGGAAAAGAAAACAGATAGCAGATGAACTTGGTGTCTGTATTGCCTCTGATCTGACCACCCAACAACACAGAGCAATACAGCAACACATGCTGAATGGGAGACATGCGTATTTCCACAATGGACGTCTGCAGATCAGAAGTCGTCGTCCTGGTGGACCACACCATCAGAGATCGGCCCACAGGACTGACTTGTCTGTATGACCCAAGCATTAGGTCATACTTGCGTACGTTTGATTTTGTCTTTCTTTCTGAAATTTTCTCTGCAAAATTTTCCAAATTTTCTTTGTCTTTCTTTCTGAAATTTTCTCTTCAAAATTTCCAAATTTTCTTTTCCCAGATAATAACGTCTTTCTTTCACTCCCATCAGACTGACAAGCTCTGTTACAGCAAGACTATCTGGAGGTGTTGCAATGCTTGTAAGAATACGGTTGAAAAATATTATATCTCTGATTCATGTTGAGTTTGGCAACTGTATCGTACTTAGATTGTGTAAAACACATACCGGTTTAAAGATGGACTGTATCTTGCTTGGTATGTATTTGCCTCTATCTCAGACACGTATTATAATGATATTGATATTTACAGTGGCGTGTCTTTGCTTGAACAATGTGAGTTAGATACCTTTGAAATTACTGGTGATCTTCCTGTTTTGATATGTAGTGACTTGGACACAAGAACTGGTGGAAAAAAATGGGCGAGATGTTCTGCTTTTCGACATCGATCCTGATTTTTTTTTTTTTTTTTTTTTTTTTTTTTTTTTTTTTTTTTTTTTGACGATTGTCTCCATATACGGTCATCTAAAGATTCCACTGTTCACCAGTTCGGAAAATATTCACTGGACGTCTGTGACCAATTTAATTTTGTAATATTGAATGGTTTGTATCTGGTGATGAATGGGGGCTTTACTTACATAGCTCACAATGAAGCAAGTATCATTTACTATTTTATTCTGTCTAGATGTATCCTGGACCTTGGACTCAGCATTTAGGTTTCTCCTAGAGTGGACACCAAACATATGCCTTTTGAGTTGAAAACTAACTTATATCCACCAAATGAAACTGCTCTGAGTTCTAGCAGACAAACAATAGTAAAATATATTTAATGTTGAGAACAGTTCCGAGTTTAAATCTAAGTTTTACTCAGAAGAAGTATTGCACTGATGGTAAGCGCATTTGGCTTGATTGACATCGATATCAATGATGCCTTGATAAAATTTAATGAAGCTATGCATAAAGCAGGCTCAGTTATGCAAAAAAACAGATCACGTTGGGCGACAAAAAAATAATAATGCGTGGTTTGAAGGTGAATGTTGGATCAAACGTCGTTTTCTGAGACAAATTCAATTGAAGTTCAAAACATCTCAAAAGTCGCCAGAAAAGGCTAAAGAAGACAGAACACAAGATATAAATCAATGGAAAGAATATAAACATGTTCTTGTAGAGAAAAAAAGAGAAACACAAAGAAACAGTTCTTAAAGCACTTCACTCAAGTTCTAAAGAACCAAGCATTTTTTTTTTAAAATGGTCAGACCTTTAATGAAGAAAGAATTCACACAAAGCAGCATTACTCCAGATCTATGGAATAAACACTTTAGGGATTTGTTTTCTGCCAGTGTCAATGATCACAATTTGGAGGAAAACCACGTGGGCGTGGATACAAATGATGATAGTTCTGTAGTGATTGAAAATCTAAATTGTGATATTACAGAAGACGAAATCCTTGTCGAGATTGACAACAGCTATAAATACATGTTAATTAATCGATCAATCAATCAATCGATCGATCGATTGATTGATTGGTTGATTGGTTGATTGGTTGATTAATCGATCGATTGATTGATTATCGGTTGATTAATTAATTAAGTCATTAATTCATCCATCCATCCTGAGGGTCTGAGGGATTTGCCCTGGAGTATTCCACTGACAACATATTATATTCATATGGAAAATGATCACTGTACTTAAACTCTCTGTGAAAGACCTTTTAGGAGGTGAACAATTCATTGACAACAGTTGTTTTAATTCCACATATTTTTTACTGTCGGTAGTAAGCAGATGTGGGAAGGACATGGATTCTCTGAACAATTTCAGACATGTGGTGTCATCTAGAGAACCCACATCTGGACTAGTGGTCCGATCATCCCAGAATACCAAGCATATCCCATCTTCTGTGCCACCTCAGTTGCTCTACTGTCTGGCATTCACTGTGGCTTCCCACTGTCACAGAGTGGGTTAACTGAGTTTAATCTAGATCTATTTGCAAAGCAAAGCAACTGCAGGCGGAAATCTACACAAATTTGAACACATTGTTGCAACAGCTCTGTCCCAAAACGTTGAAAAAACGAATCACAAGACAAAACATGACGTGTTTCGAACTCTTAGGTCTTTTTCAGGCAAAATACACAACACTCAGGATGCTGGAAATGAACGCGCAATCACATATCTTCACCCAATTTGGCGCAAGATTGGCGTTTAACGAAAACAGTTTGAACACGTGCATTCTATAACTGTCATCTTTCCAACAAATTCAGCTTCAAATTCGATGGTGCTTGTTGAAATTATCTAAATGCTCCGCATCTTGTGAACATTAGCCAAATTAAAGTTTGCGACATTGACAATTATTAGTTCGAACTTTCCTTTTTCTCTGAATTCATCTCTAACAATACATTATTTACATTGCTTTGCTTCACACATGGCACCCGTTTCATTCCGTATCTTTCAGTCGCAGCCATGGCACTAGCAATCCACAAGGAGAGTAAAACGCCAAGTCGTCATCAGGCACCCAACAGAGGAGACACTGCACTGCTGTCGAAGCTTTTTTGTTGGTGGTCAGAAGTGTCTGCCTTGATTGTAACGTTGTGTGAATCAGCTTGCGCGCACCATATATATATTCTTTCGTTCTTTAATTTTTACTTGCAAGGCGCACTCGTGTTCTTCTCATCGTAGGCGAGGCGATTGTGTGGACGTAATTTTCTTTTTCTTTTTCCTTGTTTTTTTCTTTCATTCTGCATCGTGTTGTTCCGAATCTAGAACTTAAGAACTCTTTCACCATAGTGACTGCTTAAGCTAACCTGCTGCCAGACTGTTGCAATCATCGAAAAGAATCAGTATCATATCATGCTTTCTTGCCAGCTTTGTTTAGATATCAATCTGTATGTTCGCACCTGTAAATACAATCGTTAAACTTATAAACAGAAATGAAAACTATTTTGTTCTATCAACGTGACGTAAGTTACTGTATCTAAATCAACATATTTCGTCCTATTGAGAGCTGTTGCATATACCTGGAACAGTTTAGAGATTTGCGATCAGACATCAAGACCTAGTTACTGGTGCTGTTAGTATTTCCCTAGTTTTACATATATATCCATACTTGGTATCAAAACTAAAAAGTTATAAATCTAATTGTCAATTTCTGGGAACCTGCTTGAACCGTGATGTCACGCCAAAAGGTATGAGATTGCTTTCCCCTTCTCTGCTCTTTCCCCAAAATGGCAACTTTAACACAGAAAATACAGACTCTGCAGAGGTCAGCAAAGAGTCTTGATCTGCCTCCCTTTTCCTAAGGTGTCTGCCATTCCTAAAACAGCAACAACAACACAACACCATTGCATAACAACAACAGCAACAACAGCATGAAAATAGCAATTCATCCTTGTTCACTTTTGTCTGCAAACGAAGGCGCAAACAGAAACGTTGAAAATGTATAAAACAGTCCATTAGATTTACCTTCTGAATTAATCCAAATAAAGGACAAGTACAAACAGAAGCAGAATTTTAGAACAAAAAGAGAGAGAGAGAGAGAAAAAGACTACTTTACCATCGTTCCAAAGGCACTTTGTTAGACTGGTTTATATACTAAGGCTGAATTCTTGGAACACTAAATATTCTCATGGCATTACTTGTGTCTGCAGAGAAAACATTTCTGTGTATCATCTTTCGTTTGGTCAGTATTGACCTCGCTATATCAGGAGAAAAAGTATTTAGATGAATGAGTTTGATAATGTCAATACTGTTTTATATGTTTCATATGTTGTTGAAATTGCCATGACTATTTTGGAGTCACAGGGTGCAATGTTTCATAAAGATCAACAGTTTTGTTTACCACCAGGGTATTTCCCTTATGTAAATATGCATATATATCAGATGTGGGTTTGAAAGTACTAACATGAATGATAATTGAAGTTTGGAGGTTTCTTTTTCCCTGTTTTCTTTTCCTTTCTCCTATGTAGGTGTCTAATATCATCTGGCGATTAAAAGACATTCAACAAACCACTAAAGTGAACTGAATTGATCACTTTTGTTAACTTACTAAAAGTCTCGTAACATTATTACTCAGCACAAACTATCTCAAAGCAATGCTTGC
>JADBJO010019218.1:25000-33692 GCA_016801955.1 Conus betulinus | reverse complement strand
ACTAACTTGTATGCCCAACAGATCCTGACACAGAATCTAGAGGAATACACAATCTTTGCTCCAGACGACGCGGACAAATTAAGTAATCATATGACTTCCATCTTTTCAAAAAAAAAAAAAAAAAAAAAAAAAAAAAAAAAAAAAAAAAAAAAAAAAAAAAAAAAAAAAAAAAAAACCCACTAAATTCCTAATGATACTGCAAGACAGAAAAATGTCTTCAAATAAAACCTCGGCCAAAATCCACCAGTACTTACATTTTTTCTGTCAAAGTTGTTTTAGTTAAGAAATATTCGTCAAAAGTCTTCTCGGGATAAAAAATGATTGTTTAGTTTTTGTTTTTAATCTGTTCTTGTATTAGGCCCAAACACTTGAAAATCCTATCTTGAAATGTTTTTGCAAAGAAAAATGGTACGACTGCAAAAAAGAATTTCGAAAATTTTTTTATTTTGGCACGCAAAAAAAAAAAATATTATTATAATTATTAGTTTTTCCCCTTGCATTCAGACTCATGAATCAAACTATGCCTGTCCTAACATTTGTTGAATTCAAAACACTTGGTTTCATTTGCGATATTTGCATTCATGGTGACAGATTCTGTCCAAAGTAATGACAGGTAACCATCTCATGGCGTAGACCTCGAGTTTGTCTTTAGGATAGAGGTAGGCATTCCCATGTAAGGCCAGCGTTGTACACAACTAACGGACTCTCCCCTAGGATTCACTGTGTTTATCTTTTTGACGGGTTTTTTCTTATTCCCTCTATTCTGCCGTTGATACGCCGCGATCGGAACACTTCACATTTAACTTTATGCAAATTTTTTAGTATTTTTTCGGGGATTTATGTTTTTTTTCCGACCGTATGGGGCCTCGACAAAACCCTACCCCTAAAGAAATTGAAAAAAAAAGAAAATTAATTATAGGTAAAAAACAGGCTACTATTTTGATTCTTATTGGGTGTTTATTTTCTCAACTTTGTCTATAATTAGGGCCTGAATTATGTGTCTCAAATCTGCGTCCAACTACCTTGTTATCATTATGTGATCTGCTGTACACTGTTTGCCTCAAAATGTATTGACATTCCAAGGTTTCCTTCTAATTTTCGGATTGTAGCAGCTGCGAGATGACTGGTTGAAAGTTGGGTGTGATTGATTTCCAATTGTGACCCCAAAAAACAATGCGATATTTTGATATTCTGTGCCATTTCTAGTATCCTTTTTTCACGGATTCCGCGGTGCGCTATATGGTGCGCAGGAATTATGTGTATCCCATTCGTATCATTCCTTGGTCCATTCTCATTCTCTCTTCTCTCCTTCTCTATTTCTCTTCTCTCTCTCTTCTCTCTCTCGCTACTCTCTCCCTCTCTCTCCCTCTACTCTCTCTCTCTCTCTCTCTCTATCTCGGTTAGTGTTTCATCAGTCTGTCTGTTGGGGGCCTGCCTGGACCCACCGTACTGGGTCTCTCTGTCTGTAGTTCTTCCCCTCCTCTCTCTAATCTCTCCTATCCTCTTTTTCTATCGCTTCCAACTCTCTCGCTTTCTTTTTCTCTCTCTCTCTATCTCTTCTTTTCTCTCCTCCTCTCTCTCTCTTTTCTTTCTCTCCGCTCTCTCTCTTGCTTTCTTTCTTTTTCTCTCCCATCTCCTCTTCTCTCCTCTTATCCATCGCCTCTCTCCTCTTTTTTTGTTCTCTTCTCTCTCTCTCTCTCCTCTCTCTCTATTTTCTTTTATCTCTCTCCTACTCTCGCAGTTTGCTTTCTCCTATTCTCTCTCTCTCTATTCTCTCTCTCTCTTTGGTTCTCTCCTCCCTCTCTCTTTGTCCCTCCTCTCTCTCCTATCTTTTTCTTTCGCTCTCTCTTATCACTCTCTCTTCTGCTTCTCGCTAGTCTCTCTCTCCCTCTCTCTCTCTCCTCTCTCTCTCTCTCTCTCCTCTATCGTTCTTTCTCTCTCTCCCTCTCTCTCTCCTCTCTTTCTTTCTCTCTATCTCGCCTACCGTCGCTCTCTCTCCATCTCTCTCTCTTTACTTTATCTCTCCTCTCTCTCTCCATCTCTCTCTCTCTTGGCTCTTTTCTCTCTCTCCTCCTCTCTCTATCTCTCCTCTATCCTCTCCCTCTATCTCTCTCTCCTCTCTCTCTCTCTGCTCCTCTACTTCAATTTGTTTTGTTTATACACTGGTTTTCTTTTCCAAATCTACAATCACTATAGGTCATTGCATTTTATTTTTTTATTCAAGTCGCTGTTTGGTTTTCTTTCTGTTTCTTCTAAAAACAGAAAAAGAAAAAGATTTTCTCTGCCGCGCTGCCTGTGCTACTCTCTGTCAAAGGTCTTCCAATTTGTCTGTCAGTATGTATGTCCAGTTGTTTCTGTTTCTGTCTGTATGGACGACTGTTGTTCTGCTATCATTCTCTCCTCTCTCTCTGGGTTCTCCTCTCTCTCTTCCTATACCTTTATGTTCTCCTCCACCTCTCTCTCTCTCTCTTCTTACTCCATCTCCTTCTCCTCTCTTACTCGCCTTGTCTAATACGGAGCGGAGATTTCTTACAAAGTGCACATTGGGTTTTGTTCAAGTGTTAATGGAACTATTGTTGTTCTCAAATCCTCCTTCCCCCTCTAAACAAACAACGACAAACTCACAACAACAAAAAATTTCCTCTGGCAGCTCTTTGTGACCCACCCACCACCCCCCCCACAGTTTTTCACAGGTTCAGGTTTAGGGAAAAAAAAAAGAAAAAAAAAAAAAAAAGAATGTGGAAAAAAAAAATTGAAAAATTAGCCGACCCCAAGATTCGCTACAAAATATGGAAATTTGTCTTTCGGAAAGCAAGCCGCACACCCAACACACAACACACACACACACAACAAAAACACCCGCGGTGCGCGCGCGGTGAACACCACGCGCGCGCGGCCGCCGCGCGCGCAGGCGCCGCTCGATCTGTACACACACACAAACCCACACCACACACACCACACACACGCCAACACACAGCAACCGCACGCACGGCACGCAGCACGCACGCACAAACGCACGCACGCAAGCACACACACAAACACACACACACACACACACACACCACACACACACACACCACGCGTCATCCCTCTCTCTCTCTCTCTCTCTCTCTCTCTCCTCTTCTCTCTCTCTCTCGCTCTGCGTCTATCTATCTTCCTATCTACGATCAATCTATCATTCTATCTATCTATCTATATATATGGTCCTGTTTTTTGCTTAGTCAGTCAATAAATAATTTTAGGGTTTTTTCAGCGGGTTGAAACTTTTTTTTTTCTGTTTATCCAGCTTGGTCTTGTCTAACTGTAGGTGTGTCTGTTAGGCTGGTCCTCGACGCTGTTTCTGTGTCCTCATGTGTCTGTATATTCTGTCTGATTCTCTACTACTCCTCTCTCTCTATCTCTCTCTCATCATCTCTCTCATCTCTCTCTCTCTCGGTCGCTCTCTCGCTATCTACGTCTCTCTCTTATCTCTCTGCTCTCTAGCTCTGTCTGGTCTCCTCTCGCTCTGTCTGTCTGTCCTGGCTCTCTCCCCTCCCTCTCTCTATCTCTCCTTCTCTCTCTCTCGCTCTCCTCTCTCTCTCTCTGCTACTTATCTTCTCTTTTTTTTTCGTCCTGTTTGGGAAGGGGGGGGGGGGGGAGAGAAGGGGGAAAAACCGGCCACCGACCCCACAAGTAACATGTTTCAAAATCATATTTGTCGGAAATACAAAAAAAATTATTTTTAATCTTGAGTACCACCGGTGTAGAACATGTGTGTTGCTTGAATGTGAACGAACATGAACGGTCCCGATCGATAGGAGGGGGAAAACTGGTCCAGGGTTGTTGTCAATGATTCGCTTTAGCTGCTAATTCTGTTCGCCTCTTTTATTTCAATTCGGTTTTCTTTCGTTCTTTAAGTACATGTATTCTGTTGACGGGTTTTTAACCTAAGTCTCTTTTCTTTGTCTTTACCCCCTCCCGCTACGGGAAACAGTCGACCACAGAATTGCAAAGAGACCCACTCTATACCACCCACCACTCACCTCACCGCTCCACACCCCCACCCGACCCCCAAAGGCCCCCAACAAACCCCCATTAACTCCCCACACCCCACGGGTCACACACCCCCCACCAACCCACCACACCTTCTTCCTCTCCCCCCACACACCAACCCAAAAAAAACACGTAGGTTTTTATATTTTTTTTAATGTTTATTAAATCTAGCTGTGGGTTTAGTATAATTGTTCTTCTTAGGCAGGTTTTCAAAATATATTAGTGTAGACCGAGGGTGAAAGGTTCATTTGTGATTTTACCATGGTGTCTGTGTTGTCTGTATCTTAGTTTGTCTGTATGTATTTTATCTGGTATGTATGATCCGGTGCGGTCGGTTCGTATGACAGTAAACAGTGGTACATTCCTGTTTCTCTCCCTCTGTCTCTTCATCTGTTTCTAACCGTCTTGCAGTGTTTTGTGTGTCTCTCTTGGTCTTGTTTTATGTTCGCTTCGTTCGGACTAGGGGTCGTCGGTTGTCTGTTTGTCTATCTGTCCTGTCTGTCGTTTTCTGTCTGTTTGTATGTCTTTGTCTCCTCTCTGGTTCCTCTATGTCTCTCTGTATCTCTCTCTGTACTCTGTCTCTCTCTCCTTCTCCTCTCTCTCTCTCTCTCTCTTCTATTTTATCTCTCTATCTGTCTGTCTAAATCGGAATATTGGCCCCAGAGGCGGTTTTCAAAATCTAATATTGTAAACACGCACCATGATGGTAGTGCTTTTGCTTTTTTTTTTATGTAAGTGGCAGTGTTTGTTTCGCGGTACTGTCCTCCGTCTCTATATCCTAGCGTGCCTAGTATTATTCTCCTATCTATGTTTCACTGTAGTCTGTTGTCTGTGTCTGTTCGGTATCTCTCCTCTATCTCTCTCTCTCTCGATCCTCTCTCTCTCCTCTCTCTCTCCTCTCTACTCTCCTGTTCCTCTATCCTCTTCACCTGTTTCTTTTCTAGACGTAAAACCAAACAACCTCTCCTCCACACACACACACACACACACACAACCAAACACAAACACACACACAACAACACACACAACCACACAAACCACACTCTCTCCTCCCCTTAACCCCCTCTCCTCCTCTCTCTCTCACAACACACCCAAAACACACACACACACACACCAACAAACAAAACACTATCTCTCTCTCCCCCCTATTTCTCGATCTCTATCTCTCTCCTTTCTATCTAACACACACCAACACACACACATCACACACACACCACCACACACAAAACACACCACACTATACACACAACGAGCGCACGAAAGCCGCAAGCACGCACGTCAAATCTTTCGCCACTTCACCCTTCCGACCCTCCCGTCTCTATGTCTCTCTGTCTATGTCTTGTATGTCTCTGCTCTCTCTCTCGCTCTTCTCTCCTTCTCTCCCCCCCCCTCTCTCTCTCTCTTCTCAAAGCCCTATTTCCCCTAACATAGTACGACAGCCTTCCACTGTTACTTTCATCCGACTGAATTTTTTTTTTTTTTTTGACGGACAGCCTTCACACAGACTCATAACCCAAAAAAAACAAAAAAAAAAAAAACAAAGAACAGAAAAACAAAACAAAAAACAACAACACCCTGGGATAGGAAGGGAGGAACTTACTGTACTGGAACTGCGGGGTACTGGCTTTGTTGGTCCCAGAGAAGGATAAAACTACCATAAGTAATTCTGCACGTTATCGTTGGCCCAATGATCACCCCCCCCCCCCCCCCCCCCCGGGGCCCGCCCAACCATTCTCTGCGTTGAATCTTTAATTAAAAGCGTCAGGTTATTATTTGGTATTCTCACTTCATACCTCCCCTAACCACTTCCAACCACCCACCACCCCCCCCCCCCCCAACCACCGCACCCCCCCCCCCCCCCCCCCGCCCCCATCCCAACGCTGGAAAATAACTGTACCATACTCCAAATTCTTTCCTCTGGAGAGAGAGAGAGAGAGAGAGCAGGAGAGAGAGAGAGAGAGGGACAGACAGACAGACAGAGAAGGGGAGAGACAAGACAGACAGACAGACAGACAGACGGAGACAGAGAGAAGTGTGTATATGTATGCGCCCGCCTGGTGTCAATATCTGTGTGCACACATACGCGGGGCGTGTGTGTGTGTGTGTGTGTGTGTGGTGTGGGTGTGTGGGTGTGTGTGTGTGCGCGCGCGCGCGCGCGCACGCGCGCTGGCGTGTGTGTGCGTGCATGCGTGAGTACGGCGTACATTCATGCTTGCGTCCGTGAGTACATGCACACATGCTTGCGAGCGTGCGTGCGTGCGCGCATGCGCGCGCGTTTTGTGTGTGTGTGTGTGTGTATGTGTGTGTAGGTGTTGTGTGTTGTGTGTGTGTGTGTGTGTGTGTGTGTGTGAGGTGTGTGTGTGTGTGTGTGTGGTGTGTGTGTGGTGTGGTGGGTGGTGTGTGTGTGTGTGTTGTGTGTGTGGACGCTATTCTGTGCGAGTGTGTAAAGTGTATTCTGGATATATTTTACATCAAAGTTCGGAAACAAACCACCCCTGTTCAATAGACGTACTAAAGATTGAGGACAGTGACATGTTGACTGAACGACACATTATGGTATAATTAGTCGACCAACACAGTATGTATCACTAACAGACCAACACAGCATTGAATCATTAACATACCAACCACAGTATTGAATCATTAACAGACCAGCACGGTATTGAATCATTAACAGACCAACACGGTATTGAATCATTAACAGACCAACACAGAGTATGATATCAGACCTACACAGTATTGCATCATTAACAGACCAACAAGTATTGAATCATTAACAGACCAACACAGTATTGTATTTCATAAACAGACCAACACAGTATTGTATCACTATAACAGATCAACACAGTATTGAATCATTAACAGACCAACACAGTATTGTATCATTAACACGCCAACACAGTATTGAATCATAAACAGACCAACACAGTATTGAATCACTAACAGATAAACATTAACACACCAACATAGTATTATATCATTAACAGACCAAACACAGTATTGTATCATTAACAGACCAACACAGTATTCTATCATTAACACAGACAACACAGTATGACATCATTAACAGACCAACACAGTATTGTATCATTAACAGACAACACAGTATGATATCATTCATTAACAGACCAACACAGTATGATATCATTAACAGACCGACGCAGTATTGTATCATTAACAGAGCAACACAGTATTGTATCATTTAACACACCAAACACAGTATTGTATCATTAACAGACCAACACAGTATGATATCATTAACAGACCAACACACAGTATTGTATCATTAACAGAGGAAACACAGTATTGTATCATTAACAGAGCAAAACAGTATTGTATCATTAACAGACCAACACAGTATAACATCATTAACAGACCAACACAGTGTTGTATCGTTAACAGAGCAAAACGGGATTATATCGTTAACAGAGCAAAAACTGTATTTTGTCATTAACAGAATAGGTCAGGTCTTCGCTTTGTGTTTGTTGGTGTGTATATTTCTCTCTCTGCAAGACGGGGGAAAAAAAACTGAACCGAGTTTTAATCAACCTGAGCGGAAAGATAACCAGCCGCTGTAGCGAAGGGGTTAGCGTTGCTGACTCCTGGCCATGAGATCTTGGGTTTGATTCCCAAAAGAGCTAATTAAATGTGGGATTTTTTTTCCCGACCGGCTGTTGCCCACAACTGAGTTTGCTACGGGCTCAATTGGGAAACTGGACTGGAACAACACAATCGAGTTTCATCCAAATAATGGATGCGTCTCTCTGAGAGTGTTTCTCACATTTTCAGATCAGCACTGCAGGTGTCTGTATCCCTCGGTCCTGGTTGACTTCGGGATATACAATGAAAAATGAGCGTAGAGCACAGCCTCGTCATGCAGTGTCAGAAAAGAATGGAATCTATCCGAACCGCATTAAAAAAAAGAAAAAAAAACAAACAAACAAAAAAAAAAAACACCTTAGATTGCGGCCCTGCATTCCCTATTCTCAGCTGACCTCAGTTTCTATAACCATTCCATGTCTCTGGCCTTGGTTTGGCTCTGTCGTACAAAATGGAATCCTTCAATGTATAAGGAAGTAAAAACTGATCTGGTTTAGCGTTTACTGAAATCTCTCTGCTCAGAATCCGCTGGTTTGGCGCATGTTTAGATCTCTTTGCTTAGAATCCACAGTTTGGGCGTATATTATAAATCTCTCATTTGGGAGTCCACTGGTTTTGCCATTAATCTAAATCTCTCTGGAGTCCGCTGATTTGGCCTATATTTAAACCTCTCTGCATAGAATCAGCTGATTTGGTGTATATTCAAACCTCTCTAAATAGATTCCGCTGATTTGGCGTATAGGCTATTTAAACTTCTCTGCATAGAATCCGCTGGTTTGACCTATATTTCAATTTCTCTGCTTAGAATCCTCAGGTTTCGCGAATATTTATATCTCTCTACATACAATCCGCTGGTGTCGCGCTTATTTCAATCTCCCCGCTTAGAACCCGCTTATTTGGCATATGGTTAAATCTCTCTGCTTAGAAGCAGCTGATTTGGTGTATGTGTAAAACCTCTCTGCTTAGAATCGGTTGATTTGGCGTATATTTAAATCTCTCTGCTTGCAATCCGCTGTCCTGTCTCTGTGAAAGTTACCTTGACAGACACACAGTCCCTACC
>JADBJO010019218.1:15000-17500 GCA_016801955.1 Conus betulinus | reverse complement strand
TTCTGATTCTAGACTTGTTTTTTTAAACTGGCACTATATCAATACTCTATAATTTTGTTTGACGTGTTGTTTGGTTTCAACATATTTTCAATGCCTAACTTTTTTATTTCTTTTTCTCTTGTTTTCAGTTCTTTGCAACATGCGGTGGCTGTTTTTTTTCTTAATCTTGATAGTGCTTGTTACCAAACTGGCTTTACATTTTAAATAAAAATCTCAAAAAAAAAAATTTTTTTTTTTACTTGACTTTTTTTTTAAACATGAAATACCAGCATGGTACTGATGGTGTTGTTGTTGTTGTAAATTTTCAACCGCCTCATCATGTCAAAATTTTGTCCTGTGCTGTGAATGTCAAGACTCTGTTCACCTACGGATGTGTATTTTTCTGTGATCTTAACGATCGCCTTGCTGCTCTGTTGTTTTTTTATTTCCATCAGCCGTGTTTGCAATCCCTTGTGTAACTCCATGACCCAAAGATCTTTCCCTGCAAGACATTTATTTTAAAACTGAAACCCGATTCTTACCCTTGGATAGGGGATTTTGACTTTGGACATCGCTCACGGGGCTATGCTGGCTTATGTTCCTGATGTTGATGACTTTGTGACTTATCCGTGAGCTCGTTTCCACACTCTTCTCATCCTGATCTGTGGCTAAGGTCGTTATCGTTGGAACCATACATGTTGATTTGGATAACGACACTGTATAAGATCATTTTTGAGGTCAGCCTGCTAACCTAGGTTCCTATCGCTGGACAGTTAAGTGTGACTTTAACCATCAGTGTGTGTCCGTCCGTCTGGTGTCTGACCGCTATGTTTGCTGTCCAAGGATCCACAGCGTCGGCCGTGAAGAGTGACTCCAGTGACGTCAGCAAAATGGACAGCGCCGGAGGGAAACGTGAGTGGGTGATTTGCAGTGTTTACCCCCCTTCTCCTTCTGTCCCTTTCTCTCGTTGAACGGACACGGCTCTTGCCTAGCGTTATCGCCACTGCACTTTTTTTTTTTTTTTCTCTCTCTCACTCTGATCTTTATTCCGCTAGTAGTCAGTGCACGAGTTGGAACATTTTTGGACTTTCTTCTTGATTTTTTTTTAAACATTTCTTTTCTGTTTCTGAGAAAGTGGATACGATGGTGTGTGCGTGTGTGTGTGTGTGTGTGTGTGTGTGTGTGTGTGTGTGTGTGTGCGTGCGTGCGTGCGTGCGTGCGTGCGTGCGTGCGTGCGTGTGTGTGTGTGTGTGTGTGTGTGTGTGTGTGTGTGTGTGTGTGTGTGTGTGTGCGTGCGCGCGTGCGTGCGTGCGTGCGTGCGTGCGTGCGTGTATGTGTGTGCGTGTGTGTGTGTGTGTGTGTGTGTGTGTGTGTGTGTGTGTGTGTGTGTGTGTGTGTGTGTGTGTGTGCAGGTAAGGGGGTAGGGAGATGTTACATAAAGCCATGGGGTGGGGAACAGGAGGGGGGAGGGGGGGAGGGGGCAGGGGGGGGGGAGCGAGAAGGTGATAGGACAGAGATGTCATGAAGATTCCAAATTTCAAAGATCCGTATTGGTGTTTTTTGCAGCTGCTGGAATGAGACTGATAAAATGAATAGATAAACACGATGGCGAGCAAATAAACAATTGCACTTTCAAGCACCGTAAAAGCAAAATAATTTTAGTTTCAATTTCAGACGAAACATGTGAAAAAAAAAACAACAAAAAAACGCGTCAGTTAACAGATGAAAAAAATGTGACGACGGCAATTTACACAGCTGTGATGGTTTCACTTTCAACTCGCACATTGTAAACGAAGGGGGAAATGTTCGCTTTTGTTTAGTGTGTAACACAAAAAAATGAGAAAACCATGGACGGAAATCAGTTAGTTCGAAAGCTGTTACGAGTTGTAACAGAAGAAGAAGAAGAAGATGGAGATGGAGAAGAAGAAGAAGAAGAAGAAGAAGAAGAAGAAGAAGAAGAAGAAGAAGAAGAAGACGGAAGAGGAGGAGGAGGAGGAGAAGGAGAGAAGAAGAAGAAGAAGAAGAAAGAAAGAGAAGAAGAAGAGAAGAAGAGAAGAAGAAGTTAATACTGTTTCTATTGACTTCTTTCCTACAGATCCAGTTGCAAAGGAAGGCGACTGTAGGCGGAAACTATATAAAAAATAATTCTAAAAATTATTTAGAAGGTTTCGCCGATAAACGTAGACAAAATTCAACTCCCATCTTGCACCGAATTGGATTAAGATAAGTGATTGCTCCTTCATTCCCGTTGTCCTGGATGTTGTGTATCCTGCCTAAAGAAGACCTAAGAGTCGAAACGCGTCGTGTTTTGTCTTGTGATTTGTTTGTCTCTGTTTTTTCGGCGGAGCCTTATAAATGATCTTTTGAAATGTTTTTTCATACAACCCAACCACTTAAAACTGGATAATTTTTTTTTTTTTTTTTTTCATTTCATGATGTATGTACGTATGCATATATGTGTGAATGTATGTGTGAATGTATGTATGTATGTATGTGTATGCATTATGTATGTATGTATGTA
>JADBJO010019218.1:0-7500 GCA_016801955.1 Conus betulinus | reverse complement strand
TACAAGATAGGCAGTCAAAATTACAACGCAACAAGATCAGTGCTACAAGAAAGGCAGTCAAAATTACAACGCAACAAGATCAATGCTACAAGATAGGCAGTCAAAATTACAACGCAACAAGATCAATGCTACAAGATAAACAGTCAAAATTACAACAACGCAACAAGATCAATGCTACAAGATAGGCAGTCAAAATTACAACGCTACAAGATCAGTGCTACAAGATAGACAGTCAAAATTACAAGGCTACAAGATCAATGCTACAAGAAAGGCAGTCAAAATTACAATGCTACAAGGTCAATATCACAAGATAGACAGTCAAGAAAATCACATTGCTACGAGATTAATATAGAAGATAGGCTGTCCACAAAATGCCAATGCTACAAGATCAATACCACAAGATAGTCAACAAACTTACAGCGCTCTAAGATTAATATAGAAGACAGGCAGTCAATAAAATTACAATGATACAAGATCAATACCACAAGATAGTCAACAAAATTACAATGCTACAAGATGAAAACCACAAGATGGATGGTCAACAAAATTTTAGTGCTACCAGATCAATACTGCAAATACTGTAAATAGTCACCAAAATGATAATGCTACAAAACTACCATTATGAAATAGTTTTTAAAATTACAGTGGCATAAAAAACCAATGTTACAAGATGGGTCATCAAAATAAGTAGTACTGCAATACCCGTACCACAACAGGGTCGACAAGTGAAACGACAGTGCTGCGAGATCAGTGTTACAAGATAATTAACAACAAAAAATATCAATACTACAAGATACAGTGCTACTAGATAGAGCGCCAGCAAAATAGCTAGTGCTACACGATCAATACGATAAGTTAGACAGCTAACAAAACAGCGGTGCTACTAGGTCCGTGCTACGTGATTGACAATCAAGAAAAGAACAGGGCTACAAGATCAATACTACGAAATTGACAGCCAGCACAACAACACGGCTACAAACCCCAGTACTATAACATGGACAAAGGGCACAACAGCCAGGCCACAAATTAGACAGCGGAAGAAACAAAAGCACAATGACAGGCGTACACAGCCGTTCTTCAACCTCTTGTCCTGCCGTGGGTGAGAGAGAGAGAGAGAGAGAGAGAGAGAGAGAGAGAGAGAGAGAGAGAGAGGGGGAGGGAGGCAGCACACAGAGAGAGAGAGAGAGAGAGAGAGAGAGAGGAGAGAGGAGGAGGGGAGGGTGAGGGGGAGGGGGAAGAAACTGGCAGTAGAAGAATGATCATCAACTGTTCCATTGTTAGCGGCAGCAGCAGCAGCAGCAGACAGGCCAGGTACAAGCCTCGACTTAACAACAACCATAACTCCTTCAACAACACCCCCATACCCCACCCCCACCCCCCCTTCATCTCACCCTCACCCACATCCACCACCACCACCACCACCACCCATCCTCCACCGCCACCTCCGTCCGTGGCCGCGTCAGCTGTTGCACGTGCTCGTCGTGTTCGTTGTTTGTTTGGTCGAGCGGGCTGTCGGGGGGGGGGGGGGGGGGGGGGGATGGGGGGTTGGCTGGTTGTGTGGTAGTACTACGGCTGCTTGCTGCTGTTGGGAGATAGAGAGAAGAGGAGAGGAGAGGAGGAAAAAAAGGATATGGCCACCCAGTCTGATCCTCCCCTCGCGCCGATCGTGTGCTGTCCGCTCCAGCTGTCGTAGTTGTGGGATGAAAAAGGACTTGCACTCAGTGACAACTTCCCTGCCTGCCTGTGACACAATGTCCACATTCCTCGACACCGTTTGTGACTGAAAGAAATAGTTTGATTTAAAAAAAAAAAAAAAAAAAAAAAACAACAACAACAACAAAAAAAAGCTTTCACGCTCGGATGAAGAAAGAGAGAGAGGGAGGGAAGGAGGGAGGAAGAGAGGTCACCGTTCAATTAGGGACGACGAAGAACTGGAAGGAAAAAGGAGGGAAGGTTGGGTTGGTGGGGAGGAGGGAGGGAGGAGGGGAACTGTCAATACCCCAAGGGGAAGGGGGGGGGGGGGTTCGGCGGGGGGTTCGGCGGTTCGTAGTGTTGTGACGGTGGGGTGCGGTGACCTGCCTCATTGTGCGTGGCGCGGTGTGCTTGTCATCGATACGGTTTGAGGATTGTGACACGGTGCGGTGCGTGACGGCGGGACCTGTCTCTCTGTGTGTGCGGGGAGGGGATGAACGGCTGAAGCAATGAAGCGGAAACGTGAAGTGCTGTGTGGTGTGTGTGTGTGTGTGTGTGTGTATTTATACAATTGGAGCAGGTCGGTGTGTGCCCGGTAGGTGTGATAACAGGTGGCACTCTTCACACAGATAATGGCGTGGCGGTATGCTGTGGTTAGTCCTGCCAGAGACGAGCATTCTTTCCTATCTGTTTCCTTCTCGGAGTCCAGCTCATAGGGTTGGCTTGACCTCTGTGTTCAACACAACTGCGTTTGCTGCTTGTAAAATGTTATGTCAATACAATTAATACAACCAGTTTTCTTTGAAATGAGCAATGTGTGTTAAAAGAACCGTGCTGTGCAGTCTGTGCGGACAGATGTGTTCTTATTCATGTTCAGTCTATGTATAGAGAACAATGTTCTTTATGGACGTTTCTGATCTGCACCTCATATTGAACATGCTATTACAAGTGACAGATGAGCAAATGAAATGACGTTATCAGTATTACGTGTCTGATCTTAAAACTCTCTGCAGTCGTGGAACTCTTGTTAAGAAGAGGTAGGGGTAGGGAGGGGGGGGGGGGGGGGGGGGGCAAATAGCACATGCAAAACTGACACAGACTTAGATAGTACAGACAAAAAGAATGGCATAGACGGAAAACTGCGGAAATAATAGGTGTGCAAAAATGGTGCACACAGATCAGGGTACCAACTGAGAGTAAGCACAATTACGAAGAGTATTTTTTTAAGGGCACATTTTATATTTAGGATCTATAAACTTTACTTTGCTTGCTCTATGACTTGCTTTTTAGTTACTCAGTACTTACATGCTCCCTCTCTTATATTCACCCATGCTTATTTGCTTACTGCTAAACACTCACTCACTCACTTACCTCATGCTTTCCACCCAACTCGAGGTGTGATGTGATTAATAAACTGTGCGATGCTGAAATCTTCAGCATTGAACAAGCACTTACTTTACCTGACGGACAGAGTCAGGAAACGGTTGATGTCCATGTTAGCGCTTGTTTGGCATTTTCGATGTTTACTAGTATTGCTACTTCACTATACTTCTTCTTCTTCTTCTTCTTCTTCTTCTTCTTCTTCTTCTTTCTTCTTCATCATCATCATCATCATCATCTTCTTCTTCTTCTTTCTTCTCTTCTTCATATATCATTATTACTCTTGTCATCATCATCATCATCATCATCATCATCATTCTTCTTTTCTTCTTCTTCTTCTTCTCATTATCATTATTACTCTTTGTCATCATCATCATCATCATCATCATCATCATCTCATTCTAGTAGTAGTAGTAGTAGTAGTAGTAGTAGTATCATTATTATCATCATCATCATTATTATTACTATTATCATTGTTATTATTACAGTTATTATTTTCATTATTATCATTATTATTTCATCATCATCATCATCATCATCATCACACCCACCACCACCACCACCACCATCATCACCGTCATTATTATTATAACTATCATCACTGTCTATGTATTTATCAGTGTCATCATCGTTAACAACCCAGAGACATCTTAGAACATTGACCTTCAGAACATCATCGACATGACGCAACTGGACACGCCTCCACTCTCACCCCCCACTCCCCCCCCCCCCCCCATCCCCACCACTCTCTCACCAGCTCCCTCTCTCCACATTCATTAACAGCTCAGCCTCCCTAGAGCTGATACTGGAGTAGGTCCAAATGTACATAGACGCCTCGAGCTTGTAACCTAAGTATTGGGGAGTGTCGTGTCTCACGTGCGGTCACGTGACTGTCCACACACATGACGAGCTGCTCTGTCACCCGCGTCGAAGCACAGAAGTCCACGCTTTGACGGGGAAGTTAGTGTGGTCAGACAGTACCAGGAGGCCGCATACGAGGGATGCTGCCAGAATCTGTGTTTAAGGTGAATTTTCATGGTCTCCTGTAGTTCCAGAACTGACTTATGGCAGAGTTTATCTCGTCTTAGTGTCATCCTTGCGAGCTTACGTAGCTGCAGAAATGTTGTTTAACAGTTTATCTTGTCACGTCTGGATTTCATCTTCGTGAGCTTACATAGTTCAAGAACTGTCTTTCTGTGGAGTTTGTGTTTTTTTGGGTATCATTCTTCTGATCGTGTATTACTTCAGAATTTTCTCCGGGTATTTTTCTTTTGATCGTACATTACTTCAGAACTGTCCACCCGGGGTACAATGTTTAACTTTCTACGTAAATCCTCAAGGGTTTTATAGAGTTCCTGTCCGTTCTTCAGGAGTTTTATTTCCTTCTTGTGTGTTCTTGAAGGTTTGGTAATTATCAGATTTTTCTCCTGCCACGATTTGTGACTTTTGACAGGTTTATTGACAGTTACACCAGAGTCATTTTAGTAAACAGTATACCGTTGATAAGTTCAGCTTGCCTTTATTCCGCAACTGTATTTCCACGTCTGTGACTGCAGTGTGACTAATCAAGTATTGTTGTTCGTTAGACGGTTAACTTTCTTCACCCTAGCTCTGCAAGGAAAATGGTTTTAATGATACTTTATTTTTGATGTTTCCGCTTTCACCAGAACGCCAGGAACCGCCTCTGGACAGCTTTTAGAAACTGCCAGACTGGAGTGAGCCAAGACAAATTATTGGAACGTCACCGTATACTTTGTTTTAAAAAGAAAGCAATTATATTTTTTTTTTAAAACTATAATAGCTTTAGGTTTAAATGATTTATTCTGACCAGGTGGCATCAAGAAACATGTTTCTTTACGAGTCGTAGAATGTGTTTAGCGAACACTTATTCGCAGTGCTGCAATTATTGCTGAGGCGTCTGTTCGTGAAACACTGCCACTTGAAGTGGACCACTGTGTTTCTGTTTTTACCAGATCAGCTTAATGCAGCCAAATTCTGTGCTGTGGAAACGTAGAAAAAGCGTTATTTTCTTGTGAATTTCAACTGCCAGTTGATAACAAACACGGAGAAACAAATCCAGATTTGTGCTGATCCGAGACAAGACAGCAAAGACTGCAACCTCGGATGACAAAAATACCCAAGGTATCGCGCTGTAAAACTGGTCACGTGTTTTGTGCAGAGATATTGTAAGAATACTTTCGTCGTTTAATCACTTGTCTGGTGAATTGAACATCCGTGTTCATGCTGACGGCGAACTGAATATTTGGCAATTTATTAGAAAGCTTCATGGTCAGATACTTGACCTATTGTTGACAGTGCCAGATATTTCGGGCGTGTTCAGACTGCAGGATATGACGGCTCTGTCAGGACAGTTACATGCTGGAAGTGTCAGCCGCATCTCAGTCTTGTTTCAAACTGTAGGAAAATTCAGTCATTCTCTGTGAACTGCACTGGGTACAAACCATTGCCAGGCAAACAGATCCCTCAGACAGCTTTTTCCTCCTGTCAGTTTTGTTGGATGTAAACCATCATCTGACAAACGGGGTTCTCAGTCATCGTGAGTCACTCGCCACTCTCACCGAAAACGATTGAGTAGAGAACAAAAGCTAGCACACTCCTGACAATTCATCGCTTCATCTGTGACTGCGGAGAATCCTTCGTTGACAAAGTGCACGTATATTTCAGTTATTCTCTGATCATTGGAAATCAACCATTATCAGACCAACGAGTATCTCAACCACTGTTGAAGCGTTTTTGAAAAAGAACCAAACAAATGTGTTAGCGACTCTGATAGACCGCTATACCATTCGTACTTTCTTTTTTTTTTTTTTTTTTTTGTTTGTTTGTTTGTTTTTGTTTTTCTTTCTTTTTTGTATTGTAGTCATCATCTGGCCGTTCCATTGAAAAGACTCAAGCAACCGAAAATTTATCTGACGCGTTGTCGGATAAACCGATGTTCCCATCATTCTCGCTGAGGAGCAGCTGAAGAGCGGACCACCCCCCATGTCTCAGAGATATTCAGCCTGTTAGCATTCTGTGGAAGACACGCCATCAGAGGATCGTCTGAAGACTGCCAGAAATTCCACTGTTCCACGGCCCGTGGCAGAGTCCCCCATCACCTTTGTCGGAGTTTCCAGCCATTCATTCCCCACCACCCCCCAAGCACAACAAGCATGAATGCCGTTACTGCCTCCT
Organism: Conus betulinus; assembly: GCA_016801955.1. Taxonomy (NCBI): domain Eukaryota; kingdom Metazoa; phylum Mollusca; class Gastropoda; order Neogastropoda; family Conidae; genus Conus; species Conus betulinus. The sequence continues at coordinate 1,233 of JADBJO010019218.1, read as the reverse complement.
TCGTAGGTGGGGGTGGCAAGGAAGGGACGGAGCAGGTGGTAATAGTGGTGCCGGTGGTGGGGTGGTGGAGGGTGGGGGACACCCCTTAGACCACCCGGAGTTGGCGGAGCGGCACAGCCTCAACTTCTGGCAGCGTCTGCAGCACAAGTACGCGCTGCTGCCTCATCGACTTGGTCGTCAACTTCTTCTGCCCAACAAGTGAGTCTGCAGAAGGTCAAAATGCCTGTTTCGGTGCCAGGATGTTTTGCCCAGTGGCAGGTCTGGCACTGGTGTGTGGGCTGTTTTTTTCCTTTGTAGTTGCCAGTGGGGTTTGTTTGTATGTCTGCATGGTAATTGTTTTTGGTGGTGGTGGTGGTGGTGGCGGTGGCCTTCTCTCTTCTTCTTCTTGGTGATGGCGGTATTGGTGGTGGTCATCTTCTTTCTCTTCTGTTCTTGTTCTTGTTCCTCCTCCTCCTCCTCCTCCTCCTCCTCCTACTACTACTACTACTACTACTACTACTACTACTACTACTACTACTACTACTACTACTACTACTACTACTACTACTACTCTTCTTCTTCTTCTTCTTCTTCTTCTTCTTCTTCTTCTTTCTTCTGTGTGTGTGTGTGTGTGTGTGTGTGTGTGTGTGTGTGTGTGTGTGTGTGTGTGTGTGTGTGTGTGTGTGTGTGTGTGTGTGTGTGTGTGTGTGTGTGTGTGTGTGTGTGTGTGTTGTGTGTGTGTGTGTGTGTGTGTGTGTGTGTGTGTGTGTGTGTGTGTGTGTGTGTGTGTGTGTGTGTGTGTGTGCGCGTGTGTTGTGTGTGTGTGTGTGTGTGTGTGTGTGTGTGTGTGTGTGTGTGTGTGTGTGTAATTCACCCCTACCAAGACGCGATAGCCTAATGAATCTTCTGCAAAAAAAAAAAAGAAAAGAAAAAAAGGAAAGGGATAACATGTACGCAATTATTTTTTTCAATCCATACACAGTTCCTCGTATCATCCGCAGAATTTGGAAGGGTTTGCAGTTGGAACTGAGGTCGCCTTTGAGGACATGATATTCGGATTGACCCAGAATTCTAGAGTCAAAAGAACAGCATCTGGTCCATTTCAACAGGCCGAGCCCCATTGCCCCACGTCCATGCTTCCTTTTCCTGGCTTTTTTCTCTCTCTTCTTCTTTTTTTTTTTCATTAGTAGTTCTCATTTCTCTCCTGCTTCCTTCTCCTTCTCCTTCTGTGTGACCTTTTGTTCCCCAAGAAAC
>JADBJO010019217.1:22500-30000 GCA_016801955.1 Conus betulinus | reverse complement strand
GTGTCTGTCTGTCTGTCTGTCTGTCTGTGTCTATGCGTGCATTCTTTTTGTTTTCGTATTGGGGACATCAATTTTCTGCTCACACACTCTCTCTCCCTCCTTTCCCCCATCCCACTTTTTTCCATTCACCCCTTTGGAGCATCATTTTGTTGTTGCGTTAAGATTGCAGGTGTTTTCTTCTTTTTGTTGTCATTGTTGTTTATTTAAACTGTTCAAAAAAAAAAAAAAAAATCTCATCGAATTTCCACCCCTGAACAGTGATAAGTCTCACCCACCCTTCTGTTTTTGTGCGTTTGTTTGTTTGGTTTTTTTTTTTTTTTTTTTTCGTTTTTTTTAACTCAATTTTGTTTGAAAATTCCTCATCAAATTTCCAGTCCTTAGTTGTAACAAGTCTCACCCAACCTGTTTTTTTTTTTAATTTATTTATTTATTTTTGCTTTTGTTTTTTAATTCAATTTTGTTTAAAAAATCTCACGGAATTTTCATCCCCTGAACACTGACAATTCTCACCCACCCTTCTGTGTTACCCTCTCCAGTCCCCCCACAGAGAGTGACCATCTCCGCGGGTCAGGACCGCTGCGAGCCGGAGACACGGTGGACCTGACTGTGTGTCCTCCAACAGCTTCCCCCGCTCCAACATCACGTGGTTTGCCCGTGGCCGCCAGATTCCGGACAGCGAGGTGACCAGCACGTACGAGGTGTCGCCCCTGGGGGGGTTTGTCACCACGTCGACGGTCAGCGTGACGCTGTCCCATCAGGAGCACAACGTCATCTACACCTGTCAGGCCACCAACGACGTTGGCCAGACTGTGGCGGACACCGTCACCTTGAGCGTCTTGTGTAAGTGGTCGGTGTGTGTTCTGTGACTTGAAACTCTGTGTGTGTGTGTGTGTGTGTGTGTGTGTGTTTAAGTATGTGTGTGTAAGTGTGTGTGTGTGTGTGGTCACTTTAAGTGTCTGTGTGTGTGTGGTCGGTGTGTGTTCTGTGACGTCTTGTGTAAGTGGTGTGTGTGTGTGTGTGACTGAAACGTGTGTGTGTGTGTGTGTGTGTGTGTGTGTGTGTGTGTGTGTGGTCACCTTGAGTGTCTTGTGTAAGTGGTCGGTGTGTGTTCTGTGACTTGAAACAGTGTGTGTGTGTGTGTGTGTGTGTGTGTGTGTGGTGTGTGTGTGTCACCTTGAGCGTCTTGTTTAAGTCGTCAGTGTGTTGTGTGACATTATGTATATATATATATATATGTATGTATATGTAAAAATACTGCTAAAAAGCCAAATAAAAATTCAAAGTGTGCTCAACCCTTGGGGAGCAACATCTGTGTAAAATAAGGCATTAAAAGGAAGTTTGAAACTACAATAATTGTTTCGGATCCTGAAGAGAGCAAGCGCTCGTGTGTATTGTAGTTTTAAAACTTCCTTTGTGTGTGATTTTAAACAAATATATATATATATATGTGTGTTTGTGTGTGTCTGTCTGTCTGTGTGGCCGGGAATTTCGGTGTTAACCAGCGTCCCATGTTGCCTGGTGGTCGGAATGGATTTCAGATTCCCCCAATTCCCGCCCTTCTTAGTTTGCACATAAGTTGACTTCATAGGCCCCGGATACCGTTATGTTCTATGGGGGCAAGATGAGTGTTGGAAGTGGAACCACATGCTCCTCCATTCCCTTACCACCTAATTGCAGACCCTCCCTCCCCCCCCCATCCCCCAACCATCTTGATATGACTTGATTGCAGATCCCCCCAAATCCCCCAACCATCATGATATGACTTGATTGCAGATCCCCCCAATCCTCCAACCATCTCGGGGTACACGGAAGGAGCGTCCATCAGAGCGAACGAGCTGGAACGCATGACATGTATAGCAGTGGGTGGCAACCCTCCTGCCGTGCTCAAGTGGTATAAAAGTACGTGAATGGCATGTGTGTGAATGGCACGTGTGTGAATGGCATGAGTGTGAATGACACATGTGTGAATGGCACGTGTGTGAATGGCATGTGTGTGAATGGGGGGTTGGTGTCAGTGTCAGTGGTGCTTTGGTATGGCAAATATTGTGAGTGGATTGGTGCCAGTGTGGCTTTGGTATGGCAGATATTGTGAGTGGGTTGGTATCAGTGGTGGTTTTGTATGGTAGATATTGTGAGTGGGATTGTTGTCAGTGTTGCTTTGGTATGGGAGATATTGTGAGTGGGTTGGTGTCAGTGGTGCTTTGGTATGGCAGATATTGTGAGTAGAGTGGTGTCAATGTCGATTTGGTATGGCAGATATTGTGAGTGGATTGGTGTCATTGTTGTTTTGGTATAGCAGATATTGTGAGTGGGTTGGTGTCAGTGTTGATTTGGTATAGCAGATATTGTGAGTGGGCTGGTGCCAGTGTTGCTTTGGTATGGCAGATATTGTGAGTGAGTTGGGTGTCAGTGTTGTTTTGGTATGGCAGATATTGTGAGTGGATTGGTGTGTATGGGTCGTGGTGCTTTGGTATGGAAAGATATCAGGGGTGTAGCATTTTGCATGTTCTCACTGTGTGTACAACTCAGATGCATGCACCGGCAACAGTCATTTTGCGCACATGAAAATCATGCATCCTAGGTGTGAATTGCAATGCTGGCTTTACGGCAGCAGCAAACAGCATGAGACAAACAGATCATGACAAGAGAAAAACGACACAGTTCATGACAAAGACAAAAATGGAAGCTGGTAAGATACATATGCAATATCTTCATAGATATATGTTTTGGAACATTGCATTCTCAGTTGGATAAAGTGAAGTAAACAAAAAAAAAAAAAAAAAAAAAAAAAAAACAACCAAACATTGCTGGTGTGATTGTGCGTGGAATGTGAAATTGAGTATTTTGTCAGAAAGCTTACCTTATCGCCAGCTTTTCGAGTGGTGTCTTCAAAGTGAGTCTGTGTAAATAAACTGTATTGACTGTTTTCCTGACTGTGTGTGTGTGTGTGTGTGTGTGTGTGTGTGTGTGTGTGTGTGTGTGTGTGCGATCATTGACTTTAATTAATGATATGGATTTTTTTTTTTTTTTTTTTTTTTCAAGGTGTACATGTACAACTGTATGGCTAGATGCTTTGCTTCATGTTTCTAAAGAATTCAAGGTATTTCATGTCATGCTTTGAGAATGCTCTGCTACTGAAGTAGGCTACCTGACTTAGATTTGTCACTTTGAATGTTTGTGTAGGTGATTCAGTGATTGTTGATGTGCAGATGAATCAGATGTGTCATTCTGATTGCTGCTGTGTATGATTCAGTGACTGACTGTTGATTTGAGTGATTCAATAATTGTCAGATGTGAAGATGAATCAGATGTAACATTCTGACTGTTGCTGTGTGTGATGGCAGATGAATCAGATGTGTCATTCTGACTGTTGCTGTGTGTGATGGCAGATGAATCAGATGTAACATTCAGACTGTTGCTGTGTGTGCTGGCAGATGAATGAATCAGATGTGCGTAACATTCTGACTTGCTGTGTGTGATGGCAGATGAATCAGATGTGTCATTCTGACGTGCTGTGTGTGATGGCAGATGAATCAGATGTAACATTCTGACTGTTGCTGTGTGTGTGATGGCAGATGAATCAGATGTAACATTCTGACTGTTGCTGTGTATGATGGCAGATGAATCAGATGTAACATTCTGACGGTTGCAATGGCAGATGAATCAGATGTAACATTCTGACTGTTGCTGTGTGTGATGGCAGATGAGTCAGATGTAACACTCTGACTGTTGCTGTGTGTGATGGCAGATGTAACATTTTGACGTTGCTGTGTGTGATGGCAGATGAATCGGATGTAACATTCTGACTGTTGCTGTGTGTGATGACAGATGACCAGTTGCAGGCTGATGCAGTCTACAAGGTGATCGGGAACATCGCCCAGTCAGACATCGGCATTGTGGCACAGCCTGACGACAACGGTGCCGTCTACAAATGTGCTGCCACCAACGCTGCCACCACTGCGCCGCTGGTCGACACTGTCACCCTCACTGTGCTGTGTACGTAGTTCCCACTCACCCCACTAATCATGACCCAGCAAGGGGGCTGGAATAGCTCAGTTGGTAGAGAGTGCCGGAATCATGATCTAAGGGTTGCGGGTTCAAATCTCCACCGGGCCTTTTTGGTACAGTACAGGGGGATTTTTCCCTCGGAGTTAACATTGGTTCTGACTCTATATCCCACACAGTCCTTCGAATGAGACTATAAACCGAGGCTCCATGTGTGAACGCACGCATAACATCTTGCACACACATAAAATCCCATCACCAACTTTTGAACTGCGGACACTCCCTGTAGAGAGACAAGCAGGGATTAATCCCATCTACCCAACAAAGCGGGTGGAGCTTTGTGTGTATGACCGTTTTTTTCCTGCCATTTAGGCAGCCATACTCCATCTTCGGGGAAGGTGCATGCTACGTGTAACATGTCATCCATACCAATGGCCAAACTGGCCCTCTCTTTCGAAAGTTGGTGATGGGATTTTACGTGTGTGCAAGATGTTATGCGCGCGTTCACACACGGAACCTCGGTTTATAGTCTCAGTCGAAGGACTGTGTGGGAAATGGAGTCAGAACCAATGTTAACTCCGAGGAAAAAATCCCCCTGTATGGAAACAGCCTGGCGGAGATTCAAAACGGCAACCACAAGATTACGAGTCTGGCGCTCTACCCAACCGAGCTATTCTGGCCCCCATTTGAGGATAAAATACCAGAGGGAGGGCACTCCTGTGTTTGTATAGCAGTTCGTAATGTTTCAAGAGTTGTTTCCCTTTGACCAGGTTAGCCATGACTGTTGTCTTGCTGTTCATGGCAGTCTCCAGTATACAGTGTGGCGATACACCTGGCTGGGTTCACGTTCATGTTCCTCTGCCTTCCCTGTACAGCCTGCTCACATGGTTTACTCTGTGGAGACCCACCTGGCTGGTTGACCGTCCTTTGTACAGTCTGCTCACATGGTTTACTGTGTGAAGACCCACCTGGCTGGCTCACCTTCCTCTGTACAGCCTGCTCACATGGTTTACTGTGTGGAGACCCACCTGGTTGGTTCACGTTCTTCTGTACAGTCTGTTCACATGGTTTACTGTGTGGAAAACACACCCTGGCTGGTTAACCTTCCTTTGTACAGTCTGTGCATATAGTTTACAGTGTGGAGACACTCCCGGTTGGTTCACGTTCTTCTGTACAGTCTGCTCACATGGTTTACTGAGTGGAGACACACCCGGTTGGTTGGTTCACATTCTTCTGTACAGTCTGCTCACATGGTTTACTGAGTGGAGACACACCCGGTTGGTTCACATTCTTCTGTACAGTCTGCTCACATGGTTTACTGAGTGGAGACACACCCGGTTGGTTCACGTTCTTCTGTACAGTCTGCTCACATGGTTTACTGAGTAGAGACACACCCGGTTGGTTCACGTTCTCTGTGTACAGTCTGCTCACATGGTTTACTGAGTGGAGACACACCCCGGTTGGTTCATGTTCTTCTGTACAGTCTGCTCACATGGTTTACTGTGTGGAAACGCACCTGGCTGGTTCATGGTCTTCTGCCTTCCCTGTACAGTCTGCTCACAGGGTTTACTCTATGAATGGGAACAGCTCAGTTTGGAGTGAGGTTCAAGTTTTCTCCTACAACTTTGTCACACTAATGATTGAATACAAATGGTTTCCAGATCCTTGTATTTAGATGAATACTTTGTTGAAATTGAGTGAAGTTTGTTATTGTTGTTGTTGTTGTTGTTGTTGTTTCTTTGTTTGGGAGTTTTTTTTTTGTTTGTTTTTTTTTTTTTTCCTTGGGGGGGGGGGGGGGGGGGGGGTTGTATGTTTGTTTTTCCCATTTTTGTTTGTTGGTAGGGGAAGGATGGTAAGTTTGTTGAGGTTAAGAAGAGGGGAGAAAAAGATAAATCCAACTTCAGTTCGCAACAGATTTCAAAACAAGAGGGGTAAATAACCATGCAATCAGACTAAGATCAGTATCCTGGTTGAAAACAGAAACAAAAACAAAACAGTACCAGCCGCCGTGGCGAAGTGTGGGGAGGTCGTGGGCTCGAATTCCATCAGAAGTCATGTGGGTTTTTTCTGCCCCGACCGGCTCCTACCCAGAGTTGAGTTTCCTGCGGACTCAGTTGGGAAGACTGGGACCACACAGTCGAGTTTCATCCACTTAATGGATGCGTTTCTGAGAGTGTTGCTCAAATTTCCTGACCAACACTGCAGGTGTCTGTATCTCTCGGGGGCCTGGTGACGCCGGGATATATTATGAGAGGAAGCGTAGAGTACAGCCCTGTCATGTAGTCTCAGACCGAAATGGAAATCCGTAGCATCATCATAATCATCCTCATTCTCATCGATCAGCATAAAAAAAAAGTCTCAAGTTCTGTGGCCCTTCATGCCCTGCTCTCATGGTGACCTCAGTTTCGATGTCCTCTCCACGTCTGTGGCCTTGGTTTGGTTCCGTCGGGGGGGGCACCGGTATCGGCGAGTCCATGGGGGCTGTCGTTGGACGGACGTGGTGGGCGCCCTCGGAGGGAGAGCTCACTCACGCCGGCTCCGCGACTAAGCAATTATTGTCGTCAGTAGGGGGCTTAGTAGGTGGTGTCCTGCGTATATGTTAGAGATCAGAACAGGCGCCACTGAACACTGAAGTGACCACAGCAGTGCAGTCTCCTCCGGTGGGTTTGCCTCTTGACGACTTGACATTGACTGCTGCCTGTGGATTGCCGGTGCCGGGGCTGCGGCGGGGCCGACTGGGCTGTAGCTGTGGACAGGGTGTCGGAATGAGCGGAATTTTCGTCCAGTTCACTGTTAATTTATCAAGCATCTCGGCTGCCTAATTCCAGACAGCGTTTTGCTGCTGAAGTCTGTCCAACTTAGGAAGTCCTGTTTTGAATGGAAATGATCCGTGTGAATGTGTTGATTGTCTAGGTAATTAATGCAGTGTATCCTGTATTGGTGACACAGCTTTATTTCTTGTTGATAGGCATGGCAATGAAACATCACTTCCCTGCTGCCATGCGCTCTTCAAGGACTGACAACCATTGCGGATGGGCGATTTTCACACTTTTTGAATTTTAATTTACATCCCCTAATATAAACGTAACATTGTTATATGGCAACAGAAAGGGCAACACGCAAACTCTGCAATAAGCACGCACTTAGATATATTGTAAGTAAAATAGGAACACTACATGTATACGGTTACTGAAACAATATAACTAAAACGTAGGAGAATACATTCATGTTTATGTTTGTTTGGTTAGTGTCTCTTTGTTTGGACTACTCTTAGGTCTCAAAGATCATTGCTAGTGTGTACACTTTTTCAATGGCTAGAACCATGTTCTAAATATTAAGGGCAGCTGATGTTATTTACTTTCATATTTCCCGATGGCTAGAACCCTGTACTAAATAGTTAGGGCAGGTGATATTTACTTTTACTCTTTTAAATGGTCAGTACCCTGTTCTGAATATTTAGGGCAGCTGATATTATCATTTACTTTCACTCTTTCC
>JADBJO010019217.1:0-17500 GCA_016801955.1 Conus betulinus | reverse complement strand
CGACCCATGTCAGAAGACGCCACTAGTGCACTACACCAGCACGCTCAGTGTGAAACGCGTGGTGCGCAGCGACTACGGCAAGTACAACTGCACCGCCACCAACGCCAGAGGCTCCGACAACTTCCAGATCTCCCTGCATGGAACTAGTAGGTGACCTTGGACAGGGGTTGTTAGGTCGTGGGAAGAAAACTGAAAGTCCTTGAGCTTTTATCTCCCCTTCCTCCCCCCATCCTCCCCTTTGAAGTTTCTGTTCGGAGATGTTTTGAAAAAGTCATGGAGATTCGTTCTCTCCACTGTTTTCTTGTGTTGTTTTCCACCAAAAAAATGAAGAAGTGGGGAGGTACTCAGAAAATAATACTACATAAAGTGGCTTTTGATTTGTTTTTTTTTCTTTTTTTTTTAGAGGGCAAGAAGGAGCATGCCTACAGGATTCCTTTAGAATTTCAGTGACTTAGGTTCACCTCAGTGGGGGAGCCCTTGACAATGTATGGAAGTGAACCATTTCAGCCAATCGGTGAGAATCTTTCATCTAGGATGTTGAAAGTGAAATGTGCAAAACCAAGTCCTGTACCTTTGATCCCCCTCTGTCTGTCTCTCTCTCTCTGTCTCTCTCTCTCTCTCTCTCTTCTGTCTCTGTCTGTCTCTCTCTCTCTGTCTCTCTCTCTGTCTCTCTCTCTGTCTCTGTCTCTCTCTGTGTCTCTGTCTGTCTCTCTCTCTCTGTGTCTCTGTCTCTCTCTGTCTGTCTGTGTCTGTCTCTCTCTCTCTCTCTCTCTCTCTCTCTCTCTTCTCTCTCTCTCTCTCTCTCTCTCTCTCTCTCTCTCTCTCTCTCTCTCTCTCTCTCTCTCTCTCTCTCTCTCTCTCTCTCTCCTCTCCATTCTCTTTCATACTGCTAACAAGTTTTATGCCCAGCGTCCTCTTGACGTAGCGGATGTGATGACCATAGAAGAGGAACCGCTCCTCACGTAGCAAGGCCTCCCAGGGAAAAAGGGACACGATCGCATGACCCCGACCTGTGTTGTCAGGTAAACCGGACCCGCCCTACGACCTGCAGTTGATCAACGCCACCCACGACAGCATCACCATTCGCTGGAAGCCCGGCTTCAACGGAGGACGGGAGCAGTCCTTCCGCGTGCGCTACAAGCCCACAGAGGCCCGGGGTTTCATCTATGTGGACGTGCCTTCGCCTGAGGCCACCATGTTCACCATCACAGGTACGGTACACAGGACAGGTAGGGCACACATCACAGGTAGGGCATACAGGACAGGTAGGGCACACAGGACAGGTAGGGCACACAGGACAGGTAGGGCACACATCACAAGTAGGGCGCGCAGGACAGGTGGGGCACACAGGACAGGTAGGGCACACAGGACAGGTAGGTCACACATTACAGGTGGGGCACACATCACAGGTAAGGCACACAGGACAGGTAGGGCACACATCACAGGTAGGGCACACAGGACAGGTAGGGCGCAAACAGGACAGGTAGGGCACACATCACAGGTAGGGCACACATCACAGGTAGGGCACACAGGACAGGTAGGGCACACATCACACAGTAGGGCACACATCACAGGTAGGGCACACAGGACAGGTAGGGCACACAGGACAGGTAGGGCACACAGGACAGGTAGGGCACACATCACAGGTAGGGCACACAGGACAGGTAGGGCACACATCACAGGTAGGGCACACAGGACAGGTAGGGCACACATCATCAGGTAGGGCACACAGGACAGGTAGGGCACACATCACAGGTCACAGGAGGGGCACACAGGACAGGTAGGGCACACAGGAGAGCATGGAGACAGACTGTAGGGCCACACTGGATATAAACTGCCCCAAACTCAAACCAGCACAGAGAACGGAGAGTGTAAATTAGTGGTTAGTTAATAGACAGTAAAAAACAGAAATGTGTTTTAATTCTTTTTTTTTTGCAAACTGAAATCATATTAAGGGAATGAAAACTGAAAGTTTCTTCAGGTGTGATGTAACGGGTGGTCAGTTTAAAAACAGCACCGTTTGGCGTGACTCATGCAGTGCAGAACCTCAAGTTTTAACTGGTTAATGGTTGAACCTCACCATGCACTGTGCCCGCGTGATCCTCTGGGAACGCAGCATGCTGTACGTATGATTAGCACTCTGTCCCCAAAATGAAAACGACTTGGTCTGGTGGTTTGTCGTTTGTGTTGTCATGAGTTCAGACAGGAAGTAGGATCTTAACGGCTGGAGTGAATGCTGCTGTCTGCAGGAATTCTCCCCCACTGACTCAGAAATTCTCCGTCAGCCGTGGATGTACTGCCAACCTGTATTTGTTCATAGGTTCGGGGGTATTTGAAAGTGATGGAGGTGTTTTACAGTCATTGGTGAAGTATTATAGAGCAACGCAGTTGAGCACCTATACGCAACATGTGTCCAGCGATTGTAGGATTTTTCTCCTGTGTGGTGGATTGCTGCTGTCCCTAAGTTACGTGTAGCCATTTGTTTCTGGCATTCCACCTCTGAAAAAAAAAAAAAAGGAAAAAAAAGAATCAGAGAAATTGCATCAGTGGAATCAGGTAGCCTGGTGTAGGAGTTGCAGAGGTTGCTGCATATAACTCGCCAAAACACGTCCAGTTCGTTTCAGTTCAGTTCAGTTCAGTAGTTAATTTAATTCTCTTTCTCTGAGACAGGTTTTACGTGTAGCCATTTGTTTCTGGCATTCCGCCTCTGAAAAAAAAAAAAAGGAAAAAAAGAATCGGAGAAATTGCATCAGTGGAATCAGGTAGCCTGGTGTAGGAGTTGCAGAGGCTGCTGCATATAGCTCGCCAAAACCACGTCCAGTTCATTTCAGTTCAGTTCAGTTCAGTGGTTAATTTAATTTCTCTTTCTCTGAGACAGGGTTTTTTTTTGTTTTTTTTTTTTTTTGCATACAGGCTACTCCTTTTACACCCTCTCTCATCTTTTGAAAGGCTAAGAGGCTCTGAGGTGCATTCCTTGTCATGCACCACTCACAGTGAAACATATTCTTTTGGAGTATCAGGACTTGCATGAAGTGAGACTCAAAGCAGACTCCATGAAAACCTTGTTCAGAGATGTCTCCACCTGATGTGGTCTTTGAATTTTCTGAAAGAGACTAACATTTTTTCATCTGATCTAAGGGTTTCACAGAAAAAAAGATGTTTAACAAATTCCGGGTGTGTTTTTAGAAAAGGTGTTTGAAAGGGTTGTGTGATGAAGTTTTTTGTTTGTTTGTTTTGTTTTGCCTTTTTTAAATGACTTGTGAGTTGACTTCAGAATGGTGATCGCCCTGATATGGCCCTTTGCGGTCAGCTGGCCTATAATCAACATTACCATTACTATTACCAAAACAGGTTTGGGGTTTTCTTTTGTTTGTTCGCCTTTTTTAAATGACTCGTAAGTTGACTTCAGCGTGGTGATAGCCCTGATATGGCCCTTTACGGTCAGCGGGACTATAAGCACCATTACTGTCACCAAGACGGGTTTGGGGTTTTTCTTTTGTTTTGTTTTGGGTGTTTTCTTTTTTCTTTCTTTTTTTTTTTTTTTTACCCTACCTGAAACCCCTTTAATGTTCCAGGTCTGAAGCTGGGCACGGAGTATGAGCTGACCGTTCTAGCCTTCAACAGTCTCGGGGAAAGCGATTTCCAGGCTCGGGGAATCATCGCCAAAACAGCAAGTGAGTGACTCTTACAGGTTATGTCAGGGAGGGAAGGTGGGAGGGGGGTGGGAAGGGGAACGGGAGAACAGAGTCGAGGGAAAGGTGGAGGGTGGAGGGGACATTCATGCACTGAATCGGCTAGTAGTATACTGCCATCATTGGTGGATAGCTTTACAGGAATGATGAAAGGCTTGGGGGGGTTTGTTGTTTTTTGTTGTTTAATTTTTTTTTGTTGTGGGTTTTTTTTTTTTACAAGTAGCCAACAGGAGTAGCTGAGGATTCCTCCATACTTTTTGTTTTATTGGAAAGGCGCTCAAACATCCTTCATACTGTCTTGGAAAGAGAAAAACTGAAATTTCTGAAAGAGAGTAGACAGCTTTTTGCTCTCCATACCAAAACACACACAGCGCTCCCTTTGTCTGAGGCACAGCTGAGGGGGAGAGTAGGAACAGAGCTGTCTTTGTTGGGTTAGAAAGGAGTGGGAGTACGTGTGGAATTTGTCTTGCATTATTCAGGGTGGACTAAGTAAGTACTGGCCAAACACAATGAAACAGTTGCTCATTGCACAGTTGGTTACCGGTTCTCAGTTCTCTCTCTCTCTCTGGCCCCTAGCGTAGACCAAACCAAACAGGGATGTACCATGTGCGTGTATTACAGCAGGGGGGGGGGGGGGGGGGGGGGGGGGGGGGGGGGGGGGGGGGGGGGGGGCTATGTATTGCTGGCATGGAGAGGGGAACCCTGTCAGCATGTGGGCTATTCCATGGGAAATGTTGCAGGCCCGAGCTTTTGTGATAAGTTTTAGTTCCTGGGCTAGCACTTCTACCACTCCCTTCTGATGACCCAGTTCTTCTTCTTCTTCTTCTTCTTCTTCTTCTGCGTACGCAGGCTGATACACCTGCCGACACTCCCTGCATAGACAGACAGGTATTAATCCCATCTGCTCAACAAAGGGAGTGGAGTTTTTTGTGTGTATGACCGTTTTTTTTTTTTTTTATATACAACCATTAAGGCAGCCTTACTCCATCTTCGGGGAAGGTGCATGCTCTGTGTAATGTGTCATCTATACCAACGGCCAAACTAGCCTTCTTTTCTGAAAGTTGGTGATGGGATTTTACGTGTGTGCAAGATGTGCGTGCGTTCACACACGGAACCTCGATTTATAGTCTCATTGAAAGGACTGTATGGGAGATTGAGTCAGAACCAATGTTAACTCCGAGGGGAAAAAATCCCCCTGTACCGAAATAGCCCGGCAGAGATTTGAACCTGCAACCCTTGGAATACGAGTCTGGCGCTCTACCTACTGAACTATTCCGGCCCCCTGATAACCCAGTGCTGACTGATGTTGGGTCTGTAGCTGGGTGTTGCTATGCAATGGGGGGAGCGTGAATAGGCAGTGACCTCAGAGAAATGTCAGTCAGGACAGGGAACACAGAGAGAGCATTACTTGTGCTCCTGGCGTTTCAGCCGCTCGGGGAATTTAAGGGTTAATCTATTTTAGCCACTCGGGGAATTTAAGGGTTAATCTACTTCAGCCACTCAGGGAATTTAAGGGTTAATCTACTTCAGCCACTCTGGGAATTTAAGGGTTATTCTATTTCAGCAGCCGCTCGGGGAATTTAAGGATTAATCTGTTTCAGCCGCTCGGGAAATTTAAGAGTTAATCTATTTCAGCGGAAGAGGTTTTGTGATGGGGAGCGAAAAGGTTTGCGTGTGTGTACAAGAGATTATATTTAATTTTTGTTAGTCTGCGTGACAAAACCGTTTCACTATTGGAAGCACAGATCAATCTGTTTAGCAGGAGGTTACTAATCAGGGGACCATGCTGAAACCAAGTGCATTTTTTGCATGAAGTACCAACGTTGCACACAAAACAAACAAAACTTGCAGGCATTTTTCATGGCCAGTTTCCTGCAAGAAATGGGCCAAGCAGGGCCAAGAGACATCCTCCATTCAAGTTGGAAATTGTGAATGGCATTGTGCACGGTGCAGAGAAAAACATGTAGAAGTTGAACGATAAAAATGCCTAGAAATTGAACAATAAAAATGCGTAGAAATTGAACGATCACAATGCGTAGAAGTTGAACAATCAAAATGCGTAGAAGTTGAACAATCAAAATCCATAGAAGTTGAACAATAAAAATGCATAGAAATTGAACAATGAAAATGCATAGCAGTTGAACAATCACTCGCATTGCTTGCGTTCCTCTCATTCAAAGTTTTGCTGTGCCAAAACTGTCGGGCCGCAAAAAAACTCGCTTTCTTGACATGGGAGCAGAAGTTACCACAGCAGCAGAACTGGAAACTCCCCAGGTTCTGTCACATCACAGTATATCTGCACCAGTCGCCAGTATCGCTGTCAATAGGGAGTGGTGGACAGACTGTGTTAGAGATTCACACATAATCTTTCTGTTTTTGGTGACAGAAAAAAGTCTCTTTTTCTCTTTCTTTCCCTCTTCTTTCAGTGTGCGAATTGCTTTTCATGATACTTGCCGGTAATGAAGTCTATCTGTATTTCATTCCCAGAGATGCACTCTCGCTTGTGACGTTAATCTGCTTTTCTCTGTGGCTGGTCTGAAATAGTCGATGGTGAAAAACAGAAGAGATAGAGTGTGTGGTGAGACGTGCAGTAAGGACTATCAGAGGCCGTGACTGGGCAGTGGTTGTCGTTACTTCTGGACACTTCAGCAGAAGTGCAGAGAAGTGCTCAGTCCCAGAGCGTCCTGACATGGATGACCATGTGTCATGCCTTCTGTTCTAGTCCAGTCAGCTGAAACATGAAGTCCGTCATGCATGCAGAATGAATGAAGGTGGACTTTAGTCCAGTCAGTTGAAACATGAAGTCGGCCATGCATGCAGAATGCAGGGGACAGACAGGTGGGCTTTAGTCCAGTCAACTGAAAAAAAAGTAAAGTTGACCATGCATGCAGAATGCAGCGGACAGACAGGTGGGCTTTTTAGTCCACTCAGCTGAAACATGAAGTCATGTCATGCATGCAGAATGCAGGGGACAGACAGGTAGGCTTTAGTCCAGTCAGCTGAAAAATTAGGTGATGCAGAATCAAGAAGTGGACCTGTACTGGTGTGTGTGTGTGCATAACTGTCTGTGTGTGTGTGTGTTGTTCTGCTTATCTCACGCTTTTCAACCAAAGAAGTGGATTTACACAGGTGTGTTTTACCCTGTTTTCTGTGACACGAAATAGCCACGCATTCAGACCGAAGAAGTGGAATTATACAGCGCTCTTCCTGGTCAGCTAAGACATGAAATAACCTTCCTAGGCTTTTCCCTATCAGCTTAGAAGTAAAATAACATTCGCTTCATGGACGTAGAAGTGAATGCATACAAAGCTTGCTTTTCTATGTCGTGCAATAATAACCCATGCTGTAAAGAACACAGAAGTGGATGTCCACCAGTGTGCGTTTTGCCCATCAACTAAGACATACATTAACCCCGCAGTGCTGTCAACTAAGACATACATTAACCCCCGCAGTGCTGTCAACTAAGACATATATTAACCCCCGCAGTGCTGTCAGCTAAGACATACAATAACCCCAACAGTGCTGTCAACTGAGACGTACATTAACCCCCACAGTGCTGTCAAACTGAGACATACAATAACCCCCGCAGTGCTGTCAACTTGAGACGTACATTAACCCCCGCAGTGCTGTCAACTGAGACATACAATAACCCCCGCAGTGCTGTCAACTGAGACATAAAATAACCCCCTAAGTGCTGTCAACTTGAGACGTACATTAACCCCCGCAGTGCTGTCCCCCGCAGTGCTGTCAACTGAGACATACATTAATCCCCGCAGTGCTGTCAACTGAGACATACAATAACCCCCTGCAGTGCTGTCAACTGAGGCATACATTAAACCCCCGCAGTGTTGTCAACTGATAAAGAAATAACGCACACATTCAGAACAAGGAGCTCTATACTGATACTGTACTTTTCACCAGATGGTCACAAACAGGCGATAACAACCCTTGCATGCACAGAGTAGAATGGATTACTTCAGGTGTGCTCTTTGCCCATGATTACAACAGGTAGTAACAACCCTTGCATGCACAGTGAAGGAATGATGACTTGGGGTGTGGTCTTGGCCCACCGACTAACGGAGTGTTCCCTGCATGCGGAATGACGGAGTGGGTTTTTCACAGGTGTGATTCCTCCATCAGACATCTCCACCGCCGAGCTGCCCGGGGTCGGATGAGGTGCCCGTCATCATCATCCTCGTCGTTTGCATCGTCGGTGTCTTCCTCCTCACTCTCAATGTCGGCCTCATCCTGTTCTTCGTTCGTCGACGAAGGAAACGACTGGAAAGTGAGTGTGGTGTGGAGGAGGTGCCAGAAACGGGGTGCATGTGTGTGTGTGTGTGTGTGTGTGTGTGTGTGTGTGTGTATGTGAAAGATGAGGGTGTCTCTGTGTGTGCATGTCTGTGTATGAGGGGGGGGGGGGGGGGGGGGGGGGGGGGGGGGGGGGGGGGGGGGGAGGAGGAAGGGGTGGAGACAAAAAGAAAACGCTTCGTTAAATAAAAAAGATAGGAAAAAAGAAATGATGAAATTGTCACTGTGAGTTGTACCTATAACATCAGCCAGATCCATCATTGTGAGTTATACCTATAACATCAACCAGATCCATCATTGTGAGTTGTACCTATAACATCAACCAAATCCATCATTGTGAGTTGTACATATAACATCAACCAAATCCATCATTGTGAGTTGTAGGTCCATCATTGTTAGTTGTACCTATAGCATCAGCCAGACCCATCATTGTGAGTTGTACCTATAGCATCAGCCAGGTCCATCGTTGTGAGTTTTACCTACAACATCGGCCAGATCCATCGTTGTGAATTGTACCTATAGCATCAGCCTGGTTCTTCATTGTGAGTTGTACCTATAACATCAACTAGATCCTACATTGTGAGTACCTATAGCATCAACCGGATCCTACATTGTGAGTTGTACCTATATAGCATCAACCGGATCCATCATTGTGAGTTGTACCTATAACATCAACCGGATCCTTCATTGTGAGTTGTACCTATAACATCAACCGGATCCATGATTGTGAGTTGTACCCATAACATCAAACGGATCCATGATTGTGAGTTGTACCTATAGCATCAGCCAGATCCATCATTGTGAGTTGTACCTATAGCATCAGCCAGATCCGTCATTGTGAGTTGTACCTACAGCATCAGCCAGATCCCTCATTGTGAGTTGTACCTACAGCATCAGCCAGATCCCTCATTGTGAGTTGTACCTACAGCATCAGCCAGATCCATCATGGTGAGTTGTACCTACAGCATCAACCAGATCCGTCATTGTGAGTTGTACCTACAGCATCAACCAGATCCCTCATTGTGAGTTGTACCTACAGCATCAGCCAGATACCCTCATTGTGAGTTGTACCTACAGCATCAGCCAGATCCCTCATTGTGAGTTGTACCTACAGCATCAGCCAGATCCCTCATTGTGAGTTGTACCTACAGCATCAGCCAGATCCATCATGGTGAGTTGTACCTACAGCATCAACCAGATCCGTCATTGTGAGTTGTACCTACAGCATCAACCAGATCCGTCATTGTGAGTTGTACCTACAGCATCAGCCAGATCCCTCATTGTGAGTTGTACCTACAGCATCAGCCAGATCCCTCATTGTGAGTTGTACCTACAGCATCAGCCAGATACCTCATTGTGAGTTGTACCTACAGCATCAGCCAGATCCCTCATTGTGAGTTGTACCTACAGCATCAGCCAGATCCCTCATTGTGAGTTGTACCTACAGCATCAACCAGATCCATCATCGTGAGTTGTACCTACAGCATCAGCCAGATCCATCATCGTGAGTTGTACCTACAGCATCAGCCAGATCCATCATCGTGAGTTGTACCTACAGCATCAACCAGATCCATCATCGTGAGTTGTACCTACAGCATCAACCAGACCCATCATCGTGAGTTGTACCTACAGCATCAACCAGACCCATCATCGTGAGTTGTACCTACAGCATCAACCAGACCCATCATCGTGAGTTGTACCTATAGCATCAACCAGACCCATCATTGCAGTAAGACCAATGAGAACCACAACCAAGGCACCTATTTCAAGTGCAACTTTATCAAAAGAACATGTTGTGATTACCACACAATACTTCCGTTTTAACTTCCAAAGTGTTTCTCCCTTTGTGAAAATTTCGTGAAGGCTCTAAAGTTTATACAGATCAAATTCTTAAATTTAAAAAAAAACCCCAACAAATAAAGACAAAAGAGAGAATGCTTTTCAATGTCAGTATTGCAGGCTGTATGTACTGGTGTGTGTGCGTTCAGATGTTTTTCCATGTCAGTACTGCAGATTGTTGTGCTGGTGTGTGTGCGTTCGGATGTGTTTCCATGTCAGTACTGCATGCTGTATGTACTGATGTGCACGTTCAGATGTTTGTCCATGTCAGTACTGCAGGCTGTATGTGTTGGTGTGTGCATTCAGATGGCAGCGACACCACCAGTCACACCAACACCTTTGAGCTGTATGGACCCACAAAAGCGGAGACAGCACTGTACCCTGTGGCTGCCTCTGATGATACACGCAGCTACGGAACCTACGACAAGAGTATGGATGACTTCTCAGACGATTACAATCGTGATTATGAGGTCAGTTGGTTTCCAGAAGCCCTGCTGCCTTGTAGGGGTGGTTTGTGTCGAAGATGTGTTGGTAGACTGGGAGATAATGAGTTTGATTCTCATCAGAGCCATCAGCTGAAAGGAAAGCATGTGATAGGGTAGGGGACAGGGTAGGGGGAAGGTGTATGTAATGGGAACATACTGTCATTAATATTGATACGCAGCTGGCAGTACTACTCTGTGTGTGTGTGTGTGTGTGTGTGTGTAGTAGGAGTAGTGGTAGTAGTAGTACTTTCACTGTACGTCTTTTTACAAAATGTGATACTAGACGAGAGAGAGAGAGCATGTGCTTACCTGTGTGCATGCGTACGTGTATGCGTTTACAGGTGTGGGTGTGTACATATAATCACAGAAAGGCCGGCAATATCATTTAAAAGTAAATACCTAACTGGTGTTTGTCTGTCTGTCTGTCTGTCTGCCTGTGCACAGCCGGAATATGCCAATCGTCCCTTCACGCCCAGCAAGCTGGAGTCGCCACGCATGGGCAACCACAAGACGTACATCATGGACGACCACGGGCGCCAATCACCCTGGCATGAAGGTGAGCAGGATTTGTAGAACCATGGCTGCGTGTTGTGTACGCGATGGCTAGTGAAATCGTAACAAACTATTTAAAATCTGTCCAAACCTGAAAGAGTTCTTAACAATGTTCTCAAGGGCCGTAAAGAAGAACAGTTTTGTGCCGTTTGCATACAGGCCACTCGTTTTACATCCATTCTTATCTTTTAAAAGGTGAGGAATCTCTGTGGTGCATTCCATGTCATGTACCACTTACAGTGAAATATATTCCTGTAGAGTGTTGGATATTTGCGTAATGTGTGAGACATAAACACTTTACAGCAGACTCCATGAAGACTTCATTCAGAGACGTCCCACCTGATGTGATCTTTGAATTTCTGAGGGAGGTCAACATTTTTCATCTGATCTAAGATATTACGGAGGAAAGATTTTTTTAACAATCATTGTTACATCATTGTAGTGTGGTGTAGTGTGTGACATGACCTGTTACATCATTGCAGTGTGGTGTAATGTGTGACATCAGCTGACTGTTACATCATTGTAGCGTGGTGTAGTGTGTGACATGACCTGTTACATCATTGCAGTGTGGTGTAATGTGTGACATCAGCTGACCTGTTACATCATTGTAGTGTGGTGTAGTGTGTGACATGACCTGTCACATCTTTGTAGTGTGGTGTAATGTGTGACATGACCTGTCACATCATTGTAGAATGGTGTAATGGGTGACATGGCCTGTCACATCTTTGTAGAGTGGTGTAATGTGTGACATCAGCTGACCTGTCACATCATTGTAGAGTGGTGTAATGTGTGACATCAGCTGAGCTGACCTGTCACATTGTTGTAGAGTGGTGTAATGGATGACATGACCTGTCATATCATTGTAGAGCGGTGTAATGTGTGACATCAGCTGACCTGTCACATCGTTGTAGAGTGATGTAATGGGTTACATCGGCTGACCTGTTACATGGTTGAAGAGTGGTGTAATGGATGACATGACCTGTCATAACATTGTAGAATGGTGAAATGGGTGACATGACCTGTCACATCTTTGTAGAGTGGTGTAATGTGTGACATCAGCTGACCTGTCACAACGTTGTAGAGCGATGTAATGTGTGACGTGACCTGTCACATTGTTGTAAAGTGGTGTAATGTGTGACATCACCAGTCACATCGTTGTAGAGTGGTGTAATGTGTGATGTGACCTGTCACATTGTTGTAGAGTGGTGTAATGTGTGACATGACCTGTCACATCTTTGTAGAGTGGTGTAATGTGTGACATCAGCTGACCTGTCACATCCTTGTAGAGTGGTGTAATGTGTGACATGACCTGTCACATCTTTGTAGAGTGGTGTGATGTGTGACATGACCTGTCACATCGTTGTAGAGTGGTGTAATAATGTGTACATCAGCTGACCTGTCACATCCTTGTAGAGTGGTGTAATGTGTGAAATGACCAGTCACATCGTTGTAGAGTGGTGTAATGTGTGACATGACCTGGTGTATGTGTGTGACATGACATGGTGTAATGGATGACATCATCAGCTGACCAGCCTTCCTGTGGCTGTGTGCAGATCCATACCGCGTGGCCATGCCCTCACACAAGAAAGGCCTGTACGACAACGGGGACATCATGTACGACAACCACACCTACCCGCGCAACGACACCAGACCAAAGGTGAGAAACAAGCTCTGCTGTAGTCACTGGGGTAAACTGACTGAATTGACACAACAAACCACTTCTTGACTTGGCCTGCGGTTTTTTTTTTTTATTTTTTTATCACTTTCTTTAACACGACAAGATTAGGCGTTTCTCTTTGTTTTCATGAATGGTTCAAGTAACACACTGGATCTCGATAAAAGAAAAAAAAAATCATGAACGAAAGGGCAAGCTTAGGAGAGGTCTTGATTTTCAAGACCGTTGTGGATTGATGTGGACTGACATTACAACCTAGGTCGAGAACACTGCTATTTTACGCAGATCAGCCACAAAAGAGAGGGGGCTGGTGGGTGGGATTAGTGGTAGGATTACAATCACTTCAGTCACTGCAAGCCCTGTAATAAGTTGAGCTAGAAAACAGCAGCTACCACGAAAGTGCGGCTGAGGCAAATTAGAATCGGTTAGACACGAAACATTCTGATGTATCTGTCATAGTTAAGGAGATGCGACAAGCTTGAGACGTGGTAGTTTAGGGTTCAGTGAGCTACAAAACACTTTTAATGTCTCAGTCAGAGTTTTGGAGATGATATCGAGTGTGATGGATTGTATTTGGGGAAGTTTAATGGAAGTTTAGACAATCAGTTAACTCTTGTGGAGATCCGTGCTCACTCAGATACACTTCTAGCTCAAGGGAGAATACTTTAGATTTCTAATTAAGTGTTATTTTGTTTTCATTGCAATCAGCCATCCATAACTGCCTTGTGGGTTATCAACAGTTAATCGTAAACAGAATGGTGACTTCACTCCCCCATAATGGACGGTCACGTGTCCGCTGTTTTCAGAGTGCCACAGAGCTCTCCGATCGCCCCCCTAGCCGGGCGGGGAAGACTCCGCCCCCTCCGCCCATGAGGACGTCCAGTCGAGGAGACACGCTGCCACCGGTGCCTGCACGCAACTACGGACCTCAGGAAGTGCAACCCCGCTATGCTCCCCCCGCCCGGTGGGTGAGACTGAGCAGCACAACTGCTGTGGCCACCAATCAGAGAGTGTTACTATGTCTGATACATGGACAACAATGAGGGCTGAGCGTAGTTAGGAGGGATTTCCTTTTTTCACCTCTACTCCTGAAGAGTACCTTTGTCTTGTTTAAAGCCAGGATTGAGGGGGATTTTATACTCGCCCTGAAAGAGTACATTTGTCTTGTTTGCAGGCAGGATTGAGGGGATTTTATACTAGTCCTGAAAGGGTACATGTTTTGCCCTGTGTTAAGCCAGGATTGGGGGGATTTTATACTAGTCTTGAAAGAATACATTTGTCTTGTGTGCTGCCAGAATTGGGCGGATTTTATACTAGTCCTAAAAGAGTACATTTGTCCTGTTTGCAGCCAGGATTGGGGGGATTTTATACTAGTCCTGAAAGAGTACATTGGTCTTGTTTGCAGCCAGGATTGGGGTGTGTGTGTGTTAAACTAGCCCTGAAAGAGTACGGTTTGTCCTGTTTGCTGCCAGGATAGGGGTGATTTTATACTAGTCCTGAAAGAATACATTTGTCTTGTTTTGCAGCCGTGATTGGGGGATTTTATACTAGTTTTGAAAGAGTACATTTGTCTTGTTTGCAGCCGGG
The DNA here is from genome assembly GCA_016801955.1 of Conus betulinus. NCBI lineage: Eukaryota > Metazoa > Mollusca > Gastropoda > Neogastropoda > Conidae > Conus > Conus betulinus. Next base: position 3,362 of record JADBJO010019217.1, on the reverse strand, counting down.
ATTGGGGGATTTTATACTAGTCTTGAAAGAGTACATTTGTTGTTTGCAGCTGGGATTGGGGGGATTTTATACTAGTCTTTAAAGAGTACATTTATGTCTTGTTTGCAGCTGGGATTTATGGGATTTTTATACTAGTCCTGAAAGAGTACATTTGTCTTGTTTGCAGCTGGGATTTATGGGATTTTATTCTAGTCTTAAAGAGTACATTTATCTTGTTGCAGCCAGGATTGGGGGATTTTATACCAGTCCTGAAAGAATACATTTGTCTTGTTTACAGCTGGGATATATGGGATTTTATTCTAGTCCTAAAGAGTACAGTTGTCTTGTTGGCAGCTAAGATTCAGGGATTTTGAATGGAATCAAGATGAATCAGAGACCTAGTTGTTCAGACTTGATGTTTCTTTTTCATCTCTTTATTATTTACATATATGTATGTTAATGTGTATGTTTATCTACCTAGTTGAGTTCTGTACATTTGTTTCTGATAGGAATTTGTACCTTCTCATGCCGTGTCTCGTGCCTTCTTTCCCATTCTCTGTCCCTTCTCATGCCTTGTGGCCCCTCTTCCCTTTCATACCACTGTTGTGCCTTCTTAATCTATGTCCCCTGTCCCAGTTTTACACTAGCACTCTGCCGTCTCAACATATGTCACCTATCCTGTTTTGTTCGTGTGTTTGTTTTTTTTTAAACAGTCAGGTATCTTCTCATTTCAATTCATGTGTGTGTGTCTGTTTTTTTTTTGTTTTTTTGTTTTTTTTTTTACAATAGATGTACCTTCTAATTTCATGTCGTGTTTTTGTTTTTTACAGTAGTGTACCTTTATATTTCGTGTCCCCTGCCCTGTTTATTTGTGTCTTTAAAAAAAGAAAAAAAAAAAAAAAAAATCAGTAATGTACTTTATTTCTTTCAGGCTGCCTGTCTCCAAACATCGTGGCCAATCCAGCTACAATGGGCCGTCAGCACGACTCAGCCCAGTGCACAACCAGCTGGCTCCGGGCTCTGAGATGAAGGGTCACCTGGTCTGATGGCTGCAGGAAGGCACCCACTGCCACCACGCACACTAACAACCCTGCACACATGGCACACACATGCGCTGCACACACACACACACACACACACACACACACACACACACACACACACACACACACACACACACGCACACTGCACACACACACACACACACACACACACACACCACACACACACACACACACACACACACACACACACACACACACACACACACACACACACACACCACACACACACACACACACACACACACACACACACACACACACATGCACTGCACACACACACACACACACACACACACACACACACACAACACCCCCCTTCCAGCTTTGTGGGGGAAGTTGAACTCTCACTCAGCCAGACAGCACTTCCTCTCAGGTCGCCATGGGAACCAGAGGACACACAGGACTCCTTAACTTATTGTCATGGATGAAACTGTTGAGCACATGATTCTGACCAGGACTTCGTTGCCTGCTGTTGACGGAGGCGGGGATGGTGACAGGGCGCCGACCCTGGAAGATGAGTCGTCCTGAGCGTCTGTTGCCTTAGAGGGCAGGGCAGGGCACCTTCAGGGGGTTTCCTGCGGACTGCAGCGGTCATTAGCATTACCTGCAACTCGAGAGACTGTGTTGCTTCCATGGGTGTGAATGGTGTGGGGGCCGGATGACCTTCTGATGCCCTTCTTGTTCTGAAAGTGGAAGTCTGTGTTTGTGCAATGTACCAGAGGATAGAGAGGCTGCCGTGGTGCTCCTGTGCAGACAGCGAAGATGGTGATTGTGTCGTGGAGTGTGCACGTGTTCACCCTATTCTAGTGCCTTGCTTCTGGAGGCTCAAGGGCAGACCACCGTTAGAACCAGTGTGATGGGGATTCTTCATCGGGGTGGTGTAGCCATTAAACATGCTCTGGCTGTTGCACTTACTTTTTTTTTTTTTTTTTTTTTAAATCAATTAAAGAAAACTGTAAATCGTTTGTATTTTTACAACTACAAACATCGGACGGCCGTGTTGTGATCTTAAGATACGCGAAATGCATCCTTTTGCTATGTCTCTGATGGGTGTGTGTGCACATGACAGTTTAGATGTAGGCATGCATGCGTGTTATCGTAATATACGTGTGTCAGTGTGTATTCGCATGTGTTCACGTAGACATGACGTGACTCCACTCTGCCAAGGACGTTATCTCACCCACCCTCCAGCACCAGGTGTCTGTGGAAGCGTGCCAGCCGTACTCGTTGTTCTCTTCTTCTCGCAGTCAGTCTGCTGTTACACCTGCCTGGCTCCTGTATCGACAGACTGATTCCTTACACTACAGATGCATCTAGCATGTGCTACCCTGTTTCATCATAGAGGCATCTAGCATGTGCTACCTGTTTCATCATAGAGGCATCTAGCATGTGCTATCTGTTTCATCATAGAGGCATCTAGTATGTGCTACCTGCCTCTTTTGTTTTCTTCGTTTCTCTCTTGTATGTAACGATGATTGTTTACATCATGATGATTATGGATGTGTTGACTATGAAGACTTTCGTGTTTCTTCTGTATTTCATGTGGGTTAGGGTTACTTCACAATACAGGGTGGCTGGGGTTCATACTGGCGTTCAGTGGGTGTCACTGGTTATTGGTTTCATTGCATTTGGATTTTCAGCCTGTACCTTTCACTTTTTTCAGTCAAAATGAACTTTTTATTTTGTTTTGTTTGTTTGTTTGGAAGGTTTGTTTGTGTTCAGTTTGAGGCAGACTTGTAGATTCATATATGGGACATGGATGGACAACCAGACAGTGAATCACACAGAAGGATACACACTTGTGTTTTCACAGTGAATCACACAGAAGGATACACACTTGTGTTTTCACAGTGAACCACACAGAAGGATACACACTTGTGTTCTCACAGTGAATCACAAAGAAGGATACACACTTGTGTTTTCACAGTGAATCACACAGAAGGATACACGCTTGTGTTTTCACAGTGAATCACACAGAAGGATACACACTTGTGTGTTTTCACAGGAGAAATTCTTCCACCAACATGAGGAAATTCATCAGATCAGTTTTAAGAGTCCATGAAAGGGTCATCAGTGAAAACCAGAAACTCTTACGTTTTGGTTCCAGTCATTTTTTTCGTCTGTTTAAGTCACGGAATGAAATGAACTTTTTTTTTTTTTTTTTCCTTTTTCTAATCTCTCAATAGAAATACACACCTTTTTACATCACTACCAGGGTGTTTGTTTTTCACCATTTTCGTAGAAGTGAATTCAGAAGAGAATGTGTTGGACCACTTGTGATTGTGAACAGATGTTGCAAAGTATAGACCCGTGAAAGCC
>JADBJO010019216.1:20000-22500 GCA_016801955.1 Conus betulinus | reverse complement strand
CTCTCTCTCTCTCTCTGTGAGCTACACACGCACGCGCACGCGACAGTGCGGTGGTGGTGTGTGTGTGTGTGTGTTGTGTGTGTTGTGTGTGGTGGTGTGTGTGTGTGTGTGGTGGTTGTGTTGTGTGTTGTGTGTGTGTGTGTGGTGTGTGTGTGGTGTGAAAGAGAGAGAGGAGACAGAGAGAGAGAGACAGAAGAGAGATGAGTTCTTTTGAAAACTAATAGGTGGATCGCTGGTATGTGGGCTTTTTTTTTTTTTTCAATGTTCTTATTCTGGACTTTGGGTTTTCGTTGTTCAATTCATCTATGTGTGTGTGCGTTGATGGATGAAACAATTCATTTACACATTTTGCGTATGTTTGAAGGTATGTATGTTCGTTAACAGTTTATATTGGTGTCGATTGGTTAGTAGCTGGGACCAGAGGGTGGACCGGAGCAAAAGAAAAATATACTATCTATTTGTTAATCTGTTACCATGGAAAATAAACATCATCATCATCATCATTCATCATCATCAATCATCATCATCATCATCATTATCCCATCATAATCATCATCGTTGTCGTCGTCGTCGTCGTCTCATCATCATCGTCGTCGTCGTAGTCGTCGTCGTCGAATAATTTCTCGCTCTCTCTCTCTCTCTCTCTACTCTCTCTTCTCTCTCTCGCTCTCTCTCTCTCTCGCCACGTCCACTCCTTCTCTGTCCTTATATGTGTGGTGTGTGTGTGTGTGTGTGTGTGTGTGTGTGTGTGTGGTGTTTTTTGTGCGTGCGTGCACGAGCGCGGTGCGCGCGTACGTGTGTGTGTGTGTGTGCGTGTGGGTGTGTGTGTGTGTGTGTGTGTGTGTGTGTGTGTGTTGTGTGTTGTGGTGTGTGTGGTGTGTGTGTAAATTGGTCGCTGGGATTAAAATTAAAGGAGATTTTTTTGTTTAAATTGTGTTTCCTTTTGAGGAAACAGTAAAAAAAAAAAAAAAAAAAAAAAGGACGGAAGGAAGGAGAAACGAAAAGAGAGAGGGAGAGAGAGAGTGAGAGAGAGAGAGAGGAGAGAGAGGGAGGGAGGGAGGGAGGAGGAGAGATGGATCGATAGATCATAGATAGATAGATAGATAGACAGACAGAAGACAGACAGACAGACAGACAGACAGACAGAGAAAATTAAAGAACTAACCAAACAATAACCAAAACAGAAAACAAAAAAAAGGCGGACAAAACTGACCATAAGAAAATAAAAAAAGAAACAACAAGGCTAAAGCCCTACCACTCCCTTTTTTAAAACAGAAGACACGCAAAAAAGAAAAGAAAAGAAAGAAAGACAGACAGGTCAGAAGAGAACATGAGGTGGCTGGTTTCTCCCTCTCGGTCCGAACCGACGCAAAATAAAAACAACGCATCTCGCAATGGACTCTTTGCTGGGATTTTCCGCCTCGGTAAAAATAAAAACATGAAACTCTGATCGATCAATGGACGCGGAATGGTTGAATTTCGAGCTCCCTGCCGTCCCCCCACCCCCCCCCCCCCCCCAAACCTCCCCGTCCCGCACCCTCCCATCAAACCAAGCCCTTCCTGTACCCTTCCCCTCCCAGCCACTCTGCCCCAGGGTATCGCTGGTTTCTGGGTATTCCAGGATGGCGGCCACAATGTGGAAATTTTTTCCCCTTTTTTTTTTTTTTGTTTTTCTTTTTTACGAAATTTTACGTCCTGCGTCGAAACTATGTACTTTTGTACAACGATGGGGAGAGGAGCCAAGGCGCACGAGGTCACCATCCCAACACTCAATACAAAGATGTGACACAGAGGGAGAGAGGGAGGGAGAGATTGAGGAGGAGAGCGGAGGAGAGAGACGGAAAGGGAGAGGCAGAGAAGCAGAGAGAGAGGAGGACGGAGCAGAGAGGACAGCGGGCAGGACAGAACCAGACGGGAGAGAGGAAAAGGGGGGAAGGGGGGGGGGGGTGGGCGGGGGGGACAGGTCGGCAGAGCAACAGGGACAGAAAGGGGGGGAAGGTGGGGGGTCAGGGTAGGCAAGCAGGGTAAGAAAAGTGATGGAGAGAGAGAAAGAGGAGGAGAAAAGCGATACACACCACAAACATTGCGCGCGCGCGCTGCGCGCGCACGCACACACACATGCATACACAACACAACACACACACACACACAACACACACACACACCACCCACACACCCACACACACACAAACACAGAGAAGAGGGGGGGCGTGGGCGACAGGGAGGCAGGACAGGGTGGGGAGGGGGCGAAAAGGGAAAGAAGGAAAAGAGAGAGGGAAGAGAGAGAGCGAGAGGAGAGAGAGAGAGAGAGAGAGATAGAGAGACGAGCGAGAGAGACTAGGAGAGAGAAGAGCGGAGGAGAGAGAGAATAGAAAGAGAAAGAGAGCAGGACACCACACACACACACAACCACACACAAACACACACAAACCACAAACACACACACACACACACACCACACAACACACAGAGAGAGAGAGAGAGGAGAGAGGAGAGAGAG
>JADBJO010019216.1:5000-10000 GCA_016801955.1 Conus betulinus | reverse complement strand
GTTCCACTAACGGCTGCTATCTGTCTTCCTTAACAAAATGAATCGTCCCCTTGACATCATAATTCAGCCTTGCCCCATATAGTCCTCTTTCTATCTGATTAAGAATGTTTCTGACTGGAGGCAGACGACAAAGTCCACCAGCACTGACAGACAAGATCCCGCCCCACCCCCACTCCCCCGCCATCTCCCCCATCTCCACCACACACACACACACTATCCGTAGGCCTATAAACAAAACGAAATTCAACAAAGAACCAATCCACCCTGGGGCATGTCGTCTAGAGCAACTTCACAGAGTCAGCGGATTACTATAAGCAGGCAAACTTCCCACCAACTCCAACCGGAAGACCCGTGGAAAAACCCAACACATGCCTGCTGGGAAAACCAGGCACAGCCTATCCGCTTTTGTCCGTCTGCTGTCTTCTCGTCTGGACGTCACTCCCACCGTTACGCAGTTTTGAGGCTCTTGAGTTGAGCCTGGATGGAGACTGAGCCTCTTAAAAGCGAACATCACGGATACCCACTCTTACCACTATCGCCTTGCGGGTTAGTTCTTCGGGAAGGGGAAGGGGAGGAGGGGAGGTGGGAGGGGGGGCGGGGGGGGGGGGGATATCTGCGTCATCTAGAGAGTGTTGTCGAAGCGAGGTCAAAAGGCTTTGTTGGGGCTTGGTCGTGACACGGGTGGATCCGGCGATTGGGTTCGACCCTAGCGAGACGTTCTGAGCCAATTATGAGCAAAGGAGAGGCGAAAGGAGGGTAAGGTGTGAGAGTGGCGGGAGGGGAGGGGGCGGTGGGGGAGGGAGGGGGGGGGCGAGAGAAAGTGATGATCCCTTGAGGGCGTGTTGTTGCATCTTCCAGATGGTTCGAGGAGGTGGTTTTTCGGTGGATTAGTGACACGTTCAGGGTCTGGTGAGGCTCTGAGGGCTGTTTGGCGTGACGGGTTGTGTGTGTGTGTGTGTGGGGGGGGGGGGGGGGGGGGGGGGGGAACACTCTCAACATTCAATCTGACGCGTTTGACAACGCCACCCCCAAGGTTTTGGGAAGGTTGTGGGTCAATCTGATTGTCTGTCTGATTGTTTGTTTCGCCTGTGGTAGCCAATCTGTGTGTCTGTCTGATTGTTGGTGTTGTCTGTCTGGATGTCTTCCGGTTTGGTCCCTCTACCCCAGACCACCTGCGTGGGAATGGGAGGGGGCAAGTTGGGGGGGGGGGGGGGGGTTAGAAAGGAGGAAGGTTTGGTGCGTGTGGTGTGCGCATAGCTGTGAAAAGGTCTCCATGCTTTAGCTGTATCTGGTGAGCTCATTTTTCAATATTTTTTTCTTTCTTTTTCAAAGTCAGATCTGAGCAAGATTTTCCAAGCAAACCTCCCCTTTTTCGAATCATTACAATGAAGACTCTGTTAAACGTATCAGAGGTATGTTTCATGATATCATGCTTTGGAGACACAAAAATAGCAGGCACAGTGGAGAGAGAAGAAGAAGAAGAAGAAGAAGGAGAAGAAGCTGCTTAATACTTTTTGTACCATTTACATCATCTTTTTGTCAACAAAAGCTACAGTAAATCTCAACCAAATTCTCTCAGTTCCTCCACTATTTCAAATAATCCTAAATCAATCGAATCGTTGACAGCGATTCTAGACTTTTTACTGCCTCTCCCATCTTTTTTTTCCACTTCACCTATATTGTCCTATTGATACCAGTCGATTGTTTGTTACTCCTTTTCTTTTTCAAATGGACTGCTAGTCTAAACGTTAATTCGAAAAAAGAAGCCAGACTGACATGAAAAAAAAAAGACTGGAAATGGCCTCTGAGGTCGGCTGAACGATAAACAACATGACTTGATTTACATGGAGAAAGGGAAAACAACATAGAACTTGGTTGCCGGCTTTTCAGATCTGTAAGAACAACGTTGACCTGTACGTGACGCTATGAAAATGACGTGAAATGGAAATCAAGTTGTCGTGAAATACAAGCGTGCTGTTGATTTTGCCATTATAAAACAACACGAACGACGATAACTCACTTCCTAAACGTTACTTGCTTTCGACTGAAGAAGACCCAAGAGGTCGTAAACGCATTGTGTTTTGTCCTGTCCTTTGTTTGTCCATGTCCTTGGCGGTAACTAAACCCCCCTCTCTTTTCTAAATTTCGCTTCATTTTCCGCCCTCGGTCACCCCGTTTTGAAACTTGTGGAAAGTTGGTAGTGATGTAGGCTAAGATTTTAGTACATTGAAAAGGTACAGTGGTTCTGTTGGTTTGTATGCTTAGGATTGGGATTTGTTCGCTCATAGTTTGTTTCTCTTTTTTTTTTAGCAGGAAAAAATCAGGCGCCATTGATCGGGAATATCTGGTATGCATCGATACTTAGCCAAAAGTACGAATTCAACGCTGATCAGGACCGGTTCAGTTTCATGAGAGGGGCAATGGGTGGGGGGGTGTGGGGGTGGGGTGGGGGGGGGGTCTGTGGGGGGGGGGGGGGGGGGGGGGGGGGGGAGAAAGTGTATCCAAAAGGGAGATTGGGTTGCTCTCCTGGAGGAAGAAGTGATAAAAAGTGTCCCCCAAAATGCAATGTTTGCCAGCCAAGTAAAGGGGGAATGGGGGCAGGGGGGGGGGGATCAAGAAAAAATCGGGACCCCTCCCCCTCGTCCTCCCTTGCTGATGCTCATTCATCCAGTATGTAGTGTCACAGTGTCACACCGTCACCATCAGTACCCTCATCGATTTGATTCCGGAATTCCTCACATACCTATAAGCGCATACACACTCACGCACACCGCACACGCGCGCGCACGCACACACACACACACACAGACACACACACACACACACACCACACACACACGCACGCACGCACTGCGCGCGCGCGCGCGCGCGCACACACACACACACACACACCCACACCACACACACACACACACCATTCACACGCGCGCGCACGCGCGCAGATCACTCACATCAGAGAGAGGGAGAGACAGAGAGACAAACAGAGAGCGTGCGTGCATACGTGTGTGCGTGCGTGCGTGCGTGCATGCGTGCGTGCAAGCGTGCGTGCGTGCGTGTGTGTGTGTGGCGGGGGGGGGTGTGTGCGCGCCAAACCGTGTTGCATACAAGGATTGATATGTGTGTCTTATTGTGTTCCCATTACAGAAGATGTAGGAAATGTTCTAACATGACAAGGTAAACATTTACCGCCATCAGATTTTAATCAATCAGCTTCATATATTCACGGGAAAAAAAAAAAAGCCACAGCAGGGAGATACCACCAGAAATTAATTTTTCCGCTCACACACACACCACACACACACACACACACACCACACACACACACGCACACAATGAACGAATCCTTAACTCTTGGACAAACTTGTACCTTCTTTCTAGTCACCTTACACTCTCCTGCAGCACTTTTAATGCCTATCCTCCCCCCCCCACCCCCCCCCCCTTCCCCCCCGCCTTTTCACGCCTCGCACTTCCCACCCCTCACGCACCTCCAACCCCCACCCTACACTCCCCACGCACCTCACCACCACTCAACCCACCTTTAAACCCACCCCCCACACCACCCACCCCCCACCCCCCCCCCCCCCCCCCCCCCATCTCTTTCATTCCTGGCCCATCGATTCAGGAGGCCGACCTACCATACCTCCAACTCCCCCGTATCCCCAGCTAAAGCAGGGAGGGGGGGTTGGGGGGTGGGGGTGGGGGAGAGGAGACACCGGGAAGACAACGTGTTGGACTTGCCTCCCCCCTGACCTGTCTCGCCCACCAGGGGGCGCGATGCCCCTGGATCCACAATCTGCCTGTCTGCCTGACTGACTCAGGGGCAGTCGTTCTATCAACCGTTTGTGTCGGGGATCCTAAACAAGGGGGATTAGTATAGGCTCTGTGTGATAATGGTGGTGTGTGTGTGGTGGTGATGGCGGGTGTGGGTGGGTGGTGGTGGTGGTGGTGGTGGTGGTAGGTGGGGAGTCTGTATGCCTTGGTTATTTCCGCGTGGTGATGCAAGGTGTGGACACGCAGGGTGGGGGGTCTATAACCCCAAGAGAGTGCTTGCAGAGCAGGACAATATTTAACTGATGGCCACATGCTGGGCGGTGACCCCCGCCGCTTGGCTGCTGTAGCTCCACATTGATAGTGTGCGAACAAAATAGGTTCCCTGGACCGCCGAACGAATGGAACGAACTTACGAAAACACACAACGCGTTTTGACGTATTGGTCTCTTCATCAGCTAGAACAAATGACATTAAAAACACAACAGCACAAAAATGGACAAAACAAACAGTCGTCTATCTTTTCAACCTCCGTGCGTGTTTGTTGTTTTTTGGCGGATAGTAGGAATGTCAGAATTTTTTACAAAAAAAGGGGATAGGGGGGGGGGGGGGGGGGTGTGGTATGCACTAAAAGCTCTGAATAGATACAGGAATATGATAACTCTGTAACATACACTAGCCCTTAAATTTCTAGAAGAATACAATGACTACTTTTATCAAAGTCCATAAAACAATATAAAAGCAATGCATAGCACATTTCAACAAAGATATGTAACACACTTTTAGGAAAAAGTTGCACACAAAAAAAAATCTAAAAGGATTCTTCTTTCGTCTCCGTCAACTCTGTGGGGAGTTCTTTCGGTGCAACACTGACGAATAATCTAAAAGATCCCTCCAGCTCTGTGTTCCAAGGGATTTCCTGTACCAAGAAACGGATACAAGAAAGACTCAAATAAATGCAGAAACAAAACACACCTATAACGACTTCATCAGAGCTCTCCGAACTGATTTCCTTCGAGTTCGTTAATATGAGAGTTTATTTTTCCTTGTCTTTGTAAACTAGGGTTTAACAGTTCCTTCCCTTGTTTTTTAGTTACCGTTTTGTTTTGCATGCCGATCTTTTTTTTTTTCTGAAAGACATAAAAACTCAGAAACCAAACCCATGCCTGGGTTTGTTTATAGCGTTTCGTGCAACAAATCATGGCAGTTCTGAACACACTTAAATAATACAC
>JADBJO010019216.1:0-2500 GCA_016801955.1 Conus betulinus | reverse complement strand
TTTCGCTGTTCGCTATTTCTTTATTATTCCCACTGTTCCGTCTTTCACGTCATTTTCATTGTTCAAAAGTTCACATCATTCCCACTGATCAGATTATTGTATGTGCATGATATATAGCAGAATATATAAATGCAGACAGCCAGACTCGCTCAAAAAGGACTGAAAATGGCCTATGTGGAGTAATTTAAGCCTGTGTGCAGGATACAAAACGACACAAGTCATCAGCAGACGTTGTTGGTGCTTGGGCTCAGCGGTAGAGAGAGCATCGTGTTCACAGTCTGGTGTTGCGAGTTCGATTCTCGTTGTCGATCAACGACCAAACAACTAACTGCTCCATCCTTGCCGCCCATTGATCAGTGTTGTAGTTCTAATGGTATATGTCCAGTGCTAAACAAGACGGTCCCCCTACCTCACACTGTCTTGGGATAGTTATGACCCCTGTCTGTCCTGTCACACCATTGCTGTGAGCGTGGACTTCAGATTTTCCGTATTGCACCGTCACATATGGGCTGCAACATTGTGCTCCGTTCACATTGTTTAAAACCTTTTTTTTAAATGTTCCGAATTGAAAACTAATTCTAAGAATAAGAATGAACTTTCCTATTTAAAATACTGCCGGGTATCAAGGTAGATCGAGTATCAAACACAAAACAAACAACAAACAAACAAAAAACAGATCAGGGGTAGACAACGCCCGTATTTCCCATAGCATAGGCAGCAGTACCTTTTTCAGTTTATAGGTCAACATCATTACCCAGGATATACAGGCATGGCTTGGTGGATGTTAGTGATTCATATCATGTTGAACTGTCTGAGACAAAGTGTCCGCCTTACAGACACACACTTTCAAACCCATGTTTGGCAAAAGCTTGGCCGTGAATGGAGTTGTGCTGTCTTCAACTGTCAGCGGAACAGCAACGAGCCAGGCTGCGGGATGTACTCGACAGTTGCTGACGGCGGCATCTTTTGAGCTCTGCAGTCGTGAAATATGGGCTGCTGGTACACCGATGGGGACGCTACAGGGAGGTTCTGTCGAGTCACATTCAGTGGCCCATTGCACAATGCCATCTACCGGAAAGCAATTATGTCCCTTAACGTCTTAATGAAATGCCCTGTGCGCGCCTACACCCTATGTGAACACAGCGCAGGCTTCCATAGTGGTGCAGGATTGCTCCGAGCTGGTTGGCTCGGCAGTTGAGGGCAGTTCTTCTTTGCGTCCCACCCGCACCTTCGGGTATATCTTTTCTTCCTGTCTGCCTTACATGCACACACCATTTGACATTTTCTCTCTCTGATCGAACTATCAAGCTGTCGGAAAGGGCAAAATAAACTTGTTACGGAAGAAAAACCAGGGAAACACAACACATGCCTTTTCCATTGTAACCAGACTTCCTTTTTTTTCCGTTTACGGGCCAAACAAACAGATCTACAGAGTTAAAATACTTGAATTGAAAGTTCAGGCCCGAATGACAATCGGGATAAAGATTGTCTGCAGTATAAGACAGCACCGTTTTTACACCAATGTCCAATGTTTTTTGACATTTTCCCTGCCTTCAGCTGACTGAGGGGGGCCAAAATTGCCTTTGGTGCGCCCACAAGCGACAGACTGTCCCCATGAAGAATGTTGGAGTCACTCTTCGGAGCGCGAAGTCTCGCACAGATTACCTCCCTTGCAGATTTCCGAGCATCGTTTGTTCAATAAAAAAAAATCTAACAAACCGCTAAACAAGCCATGTGAGAAATGGTTGTGCAACTACCATGATCACTGTATGTACACAGGAAAAGGCTAGTTCCACCAGTGTACGTAAGGACAGGTCATACATGAATGTAATATAAGTTGTTTGGGAGACTGGGAACAATGATCGTTTCACTCACCAATCAGTAGATAATACTGATTATGATGCATGAGGAGAAAATAATGGCTATAAATAACGAGAAAGGATTTCTCTTCTGACCTCTATCCCGTGAAGACATCATTTGTTTTGCTTGTACTGAGCATGGAAAGGGTTTTGAATGGATAGAAGTTGAATTGAAGACTACCTAGGCTTCCTCCTTTCGTTTCTCTCCTCTCCCTCTCTCCCACCCCTCCTCTCTCTCTCTCTCTCTCTCTCTGCTTGGCTAAGACCTAATGTTTTCGCGTTTCTTTCTCATGTTTTCCGCAAGCTTGATGACCTTGGTGTTTGAAATTGGTTTTCCGGGCAAGCTTTGTTTTCTTCACTAGTATAGCTAATGATAAGGCGGGACGGTGATGATAGATGTGACAGTGCAGAAAAGATTATATACAGTGAATATTATGTGCCTGGGTGAGGCACTTGTGTTTATGAATCATGGGCGTTGTTATTAGAAAAAACAATTACATATTCATTTTGAGTGACGAAAAAGCACATTATTTTCTTTTCTTCTACATGTGCTTCAAGCTCGCCTCATCATTAACATTTACGTAATCCTTTACAATTCATGTTTCTTTGCATTATAAACTTGTTTTTTTTGGCGGTGCAAA
>JADBJO010019215.1:30000-33694 GCA_016801955.1 Conus betulinus | reverse complement strand
ACTACGCACGTTAAAAAAAAAAACTTTTGCATCGGAATATTTGTGTATGTAAACTTGTTTGCACAGTTCGGAGACATACTGTTTTCGATGTGGTTTATGAAAATAAAGTTTGTCGTTTCACATTTATACTCGTTTCGTTTTGCATTTCATTTCCCTGTTCATATGGTTGAAACAGAGACAGTTGAGCTGGTACGATAGCGGGATCTTTTTTTGCTGCTTGTTTATGAGTTTAACATTAATTTTCGACCTCGATTTATCGCCAAATCCGAAAGATCAGCACTGATATCTTCATATTAAAAACCCAGTTGTTGTTGTTGTTTCAATTCTGATTAACTTTTTTTATATATTGCTTATAAAACTTAGAGGCAGAACTAGATCATGCTCAACGATGAAGAAACGGAAGGACACAAAAAAAACAGAAACATCTTTGAAAATAATGTTTGTTTACTTGAGAAGAAAACGGTGCTGTCGGCACAAGAAAGTCTTGAATTTGAAAGCCGTAGAGACTATTTGATCACAAAATCGGGAGAAGAAGATGGAGAGAAGATGGAGGGTATATTGCTGTGTTGAAGGGTAAGATGGGGCCGCAAAAGGAGAAAAATAATCCATTTTTGTGGACTTGAAAAGCAGAAATATGAAACTTGTTGGATAATGGATCTACTCTAAGTGATGGTGATAAATTTGGCCAGGAAGTTAATAAGTTCTACCAAAAGTTATATTCTAGAAGGAACATCGGATCTCATGAATTTTGGATCTAGTGCTCAAAAATACCATAATTAACTGAAACTCATACAACTTCTTTTGACAGCAAAATTACTTTGGAGGAAGCTGGTGCTGCTCTAGAGCATAAAACGAAACGTCCGGACAGAGATGCTTTCACGATATAATTCTTCCTTTTCTTCTGGCTACAACCCGGGCGCTACGTTGTAACAGCGCTTAACTAAAGATACGTTATAAATGAACTATCTTCATCGCAAAATGAAGGAACTATTATATGCATTCCAACGGGCGACAAGCCCAGACAGCGAAACAAAATTGGAGACCAATTTCGCTTTTGAATTCTTTGTATAAAATAGGATCTACCTGTAAAGCCAAACCCATTAAATGTGTGCTTCCCTCTATCGTCAATGAGGACCACACTGGTTTTATTCCAAACAGATATTTGGGAGATAGTATTTGTCATATTCATGACGTGCTTGGTTTTGTAATTGTATACACATACAAAAAAACAGTAATACTTTAATATTTAGAAAAAGCGTTTTAGAGTGAAAAGGCGTTTGTCAGTATAAGCTATGATTTCATGTTTAAAGTACTGCATTTCCTACGGCTTTGGTCAAAGTTCTGTCAATGGATAAAAAAATTCTAAACAAATATTGTGTCAGCTGTTTTCGTGAATGGAAAGATAGCACCTGTTGAGATATGATGCCGCCAAGGGGGTCCAATTTCGCGATATCTGGTTGTTATTCATGTTGAAATTTTAGCAAATATCATAAGACAAAATGAAGACATAAAAGGATTTCAGATCGGCAATAATATCACAATATGCAGACAATGCTTTGAACTGGTACAAAAAGGCGATCAAAAGTCATTCGAAGAATTGAATATGACAAAATGGAAGAATGTCTGGACTCTTACTAAATACGCAGAAAAGAATACTGTATGGCTAGGGAGTAAAACGAGACTCGCCCGTTAAGTATATGTCACATTTAAAAATGAAATGGACCCCCCCCCCCCCCCCCCCCCCCCCCCCAAAAAAAAAAAAAAAAAAAAAAAATCAAATTGTTGGATATGTGGTTTATATGAGTAACTTTTTAAAAAACTTCGAAATTTTAAATTCGAAGAAAATTAACATGAATAAAAAATACTATATAGACCATGACTAACAATGCGGATAACGACTCTCGACAGTGTATCAGAACTTCAATTCCTGATGTAATCTAATCAAAACGAACCCATCCACGGATGTTACTCCCGAACCCACTAGACTACATAACTGATGAAATTCAGAAATGTACATTCAACTTTGTATGAGGTAACAAAAAGGGACAAAATTAATCGGAAAACGTCAATAAAAAAAAATGTTCAGCATGGGAGAACTAGGAATAGAAAAACCAGGCACATGTAAACAAATAAATGTACTGAAATTAATTGGGATTCGTAAACCTTTAGTAAGCGATCATAATGGGAAGAAAATACCTTTCTCATTATATTACAAAGCGGAAGTTATTTATGAATTAGGTGCTGATCTAGCTGGGCATGATACGTTAAATGACTTCTGGAGGGATATGTTCCAAGCGTAAAAGGTAAGATTGCGTCAAAAGTGTAGAACAGAGCATTTGTTTATGATGTGAATTTGAGGATTGGGGCAAATCCTTTTTTTAATATAAAAATTGGATCGAAAACGTGTACTCTGCGTATGGAATCTTTTAGACGAAAATGGTGATTTTTCAAGTTTCTAGTACTCTGTTAATGAATTTAATTCCAATACAGAATGTTTTTCACATATAGTATAATGCCAATACAGATGTTTTTCACATATAACGATTAAATTGGTGCCGCGAAAAAGGAAAGTTGCAGTAGAAACAAAAAAACTGTGAAGAAGGTGAGTCAAGTAAACTGATAACTGTGATATATTACGATTTACTGATTCAAGACACTCCAGAGCCAAGTGTTTGCAGTAAATGGGGATGAAAGATTATAGAAGGATGATATGGGAGCTAGACTTTTTTTGAAAATACAACAGATTAAGATGGTTTCAGGTTGGAATTATTAACAGAGTGCTGGCAACCAATACTATTTTGCAAAACATGGGCATGAAAGATTCAGAAAAAATGTCTTTCTGTACGAGAGAGAAGGAACACATCCAACATATATTTTTTGGCACTACCGTCGTATGCAAAGTTTTGGTAAGAAGTTCAAAAGACAGTGCATAGAAAATGCGAAACAATGAATCTACAGCTGAATGAAAATATTGTCCTATTAGATTGTGACGATAATTACAGATCAGATAGTATGTATTACCTTAATCATGTTACGTGCTAAATGAAATGTAAATATGAAAAAGAGTTGCCGTCACTTCAAGTTTTTATTGTATATTGAAAAACAAGATATAAAAATAGAAAAGTATGCCGCTTGTCTTTACCTTTCACACGCAAAGTTTTTTACGTAGCTGCTTCTATATTCTTCTTTACTGAATTAACACATTTATTTTTCAAGAATTCTAAATGAGATTGACGCAGCCGGTCGCTTTGTTTTCTCCGATTAGTTCACTTCCTTGTTTCTGTAAACTTGTTTTGGTTTATTTGTTATTTGTGTCTTTGTCCCTTGCAGTTGTTATTGTGCTTATATGTGTTTTTGATTAGATTAAAAATGCAACATATAATACCCATTCAGGGGCTGATATCATTATCATTTTAACAGTATTAGTAGCACACGTAGTGGTAATGGTAATAGTGTGTTTTACAGTGGTAGCATGGTCATAATGTTGATGATGATGGATATGATCATCATAATGATCATGATGATCATGATCACGATGATGATGTGTGTTGTTATTGTTTTCTCACGTTATGTATGCATTTTGTATTCCTTTTCTTCACGTGATTAAAGCTGGTGTTTACACCTGAGTGCTAGCTTTAGAATACACAGGCGATAAAAATCCGGGCACTACCAACGATTGAATCATATATCATTC
>JADBJO010019215.1:5000-10000 GCA_016801955.1 Conus betulinus | reverse complement strand
TTCTGGTTTAAAGTATCGTAAACCAGAGGTTTATCACTTAAGATAAAGGATTCTTACACATCACGATTTATCACGTCCGCTAGGCAGAAAATGAAAAGGAAGAAGATGAAATCATTTTGTTTCAGTATGTTCTGCTATTTAGAACATAAATAACAAGTTGTTTTTCAAGAAAAAAAAAATATCTTCAACCCCTCTGCTTCTTCCACTTGTGTATGCCGATAGCTTCAGCCAATGAAAATAGACAGGAGCTAAGTGTATTTATATATCATGCCTTTACACATCTGTGATGCTGCATCTACTGAGTATGAGTTGAACAATACATATTTTGTTTTAAAAGTGTTGAGTATATTACACTCCTCTCCATACTAGGTCTGCAGCTTGGATATAGGGCAAAACGATCTCCTCTGTCTCTGTCCCTGTCTCTCCCATCCCCACCTCTCTCTACCTCTCTCTCTCTCTCTCTCTCTCTCTCTTCCTTGTACTTTTGCAGCCACAGAAGTGAAAATTTCTTTTGAAAAAACTTTACTGTATAATGCAGAGCAACTTCAAAATTAGAAAGGGGCACAAGTATAACCCCCCCCCTCTCTCTCTCTCTCTCTCTCTCTCTCTCTCTCTCCTCTCTCTCTCTCTCTCTCTCTCTCTCTCTCTCTCTCTCTCTCTCTCTCTCTCTCTCTCTCTCTCTCTCTCTCTCTCTCTCGTACATTCTCAGCCATTTGAGTCTGCAATACGAATTAACCTTCTTGGCTTAAGTAAGCAACTTTAAGAACAAGAGAAGAGCAGGCATCGCTGTCTGTCTGTCTGTCTGTCTCTCAATATGCTCTAACAATTCACTTGCTACTCCAGTAATAGTTTCTTTAACAATTCAAACACCTTAAAGTGAAAAAAGCCAACATGTAATATCTATTTCACACAACTGTGTAAGATAAAATACACATACACACATGAAGATCCCCTAAACTAATAAGTGAACTAACAACAAGAAGCATAGTACCACTAGCGTAAAACCACCGTGAATCAATCAACACAGAACAAACGTGGAGTAACCTGCGTAAGACTAAACTAATGCATGACAAGCATGGGGACAAACATCGAACGACCAGCTTAAAGCAAGCATAGACACACCAGGGCCTAACAACACGCACATACACATCAGACATGAAGGACAGACAGCAAACCTTGAACGATAGGTTTTGAGCAACAATCCCGAACACAACGAACATGGAGACAATTAAGCTCAAACGAGCATAGAACATGTTCAAACTTATGTCATTTTCATTTCACGATTACCTGCAATATTGCAGATAAGTTTACGGTCCAGTCGTTAGAGTCTTGGATGACTATCGTTGTCCATTGATATATCATGGTAAACGTTGGTGCCTTTCGTACATAGTGAAGAACCTTTATACACAAGTTTTGTTTGAAATAAATTATTATCCCTAATCTTGGTTTTACGTTTATACATAGGCAATTTCTTTATGGAAGCCACATAGCCAGTAAAGATAACAAAATCGACATTTATACCACATTTTTGCATTGAATTATGTATGCTTGAGGAACTTTCCATCGTATTTTAGAAAATTAGCGATACAATAAACATCCGTTGTAATATAGTCTGTACGTGCTGAAACTGTTATATTTTTGCCTCAATATTTCCATTAAACAGTGTACAGTCGGCAAGTAATTCAGCTGAGGTTTTAGACACTGTTTTTATACAGAGCTGATATTTTTTTTTCAGTATAGATATAATAAAAACACGACTTTCGGTCTTCAACTCATTAAACATATTCACACCATAGCAGTGTGCGTTGTTTATAAATGGATATTCAGGACGGTAGGGGCTCTTCTGTAGGTGATCAGTGTTTGTACGTTTCCTTATCCAGAAGAATGTTGGGGCTGATATGTGTTTTCTTTCTAAGATCTGGTATTCCCACTTGTCCATTTTAATGTTCTTTGTTGCTGTTTTCCTTTTATTTCTATAACGTTTCTTGCTCCATGCAAACCTGTGACATAGTATTTGGAGCTTAGAAAGAAAGCCATCCACAGGATTTGGGTGATCTTGGGGTTGCGGGTTTGAATCTCAGCTGGGCCTTTTTAGTACAGCGGGGATTTTTCTTCAGAGTTGCGATGGGTTCTGACTCAATTCTCCGAGAAGTTCTTCGAATAAGAATGTAAACCGAGGTTTCGCGTGTGAACACACACACACACACACACACACACACACACACACACACACACACACACACACATACATCTTACACACATGTGAAATTCCATCGTCAGCTTTCCGAAGAGAAGGCCAGTTCATACATGGGTATGGATGATGAATGACACATAGCATGCACTTTGTGAAAAATCGAAAGATTGAGTGAAAAACTAAGTGATTAATGTTCGACTAAATGACATGGGAAACGACTAAATGTAGCAGCAGTACGCAGCACTTCAGTCGGCTCTACCCAAGTAGACAGCCCGTTGTGTAAACGAGAGAGTGGACTGTAAATGGTGTCTGACAGGGGATAGCTTCTTTAAAAAAAAAAGGAAAAGGCAGAAAAAGAAATGAGAGAAAGAAGAGAGAAATATCGTTTCTCCATCTACATGGTAAGTTTTTTTTTTTCTCTAGAATTACTTAATTACCTATACTGCATTTCTAAGATGGCCAGAAACCTTTCAAATCGTGTTTTTTTTCTAAAAACTAATAAGTGATCAGATCGTCATCCTGGCTCAACTAAGACATCTTTACTTCATTTAAGTTTATGCAATATATTGTATAAGCCTTGATTGTTTTATTGGACTGAATTTTCGCCACGTATAAACTCGCTCATCTGGACAGATCTCTTTTAATACAGCAAAAAGATCACAATCTACTGTAATTTTTTTTTGCAGATTTTAGGATGGCTGTCTGCTCCACATAGTTTCTTTCGTCCATTCGCGTGTTTCAAAACAAATTAAGTAATATAGTTAACATAGCAATCTCATTATCGAATCTTCATATTGCTCGCAAATTTAATCAAAGAATTCTGCATTCTTATCTACTAGATTTATACAAAATGGGCAGGGAAATCTTTTTCGGATTTCTAAAGTCATAAGAATGTAACATTATTTTAGGTCCCCTACAAAATAAAAAAAATCTTACATCTACAATCATCATTAAATAATGTTGCCACACCGGGGTTTTTTTGTTACCTCAGAATCATCAAGTCAAACATTGTTCTCCTCACCAGCCCGATTGAAATTTACAGATTCAACAAGCAGGTGCGTCTCTAGCTCACACAGACTTTGGGCCTTTTTTTAACAAAAGAACCCGACATGTTTTCCCCCCTTTCGCCGTATGAACTGATAGACAGCAGGAAAACACTTATAATGAATTGTTGACATGAGAAAAAGAAATGAGCAAAGAAAACATTTTGCCTTTACGTGGCCCCATTCTGTTACAAGTTACCCGAAAAATTGCCTCTACATAGATCATCGACGGACAGGTGATCTCGAGACACCGTTTTCTTTCTTTCAGTTACATCAACTATTTGGATTTTATACCACGAAACTTGTTTAAGAAATCCATACACAATCCACAATGTGAATCGTGCACCTACCTTGAGCCAAAAATAAACGAGCAAAACATATACAAGGACACTTCACTTGACGCCAAAGTTAACTGAATACAGCTGCCCAGCTGAAGCCCCGAGGAAAAGATGAGCCATACTTCAATTTCCGAGATATATAATACTCTGAAACCCATCAAATTATTTTAAATAACAACAAAAATGACAATAAAATGGTTCCACCACAAACGCCCACGTGCACAGCACTGGAGCAAAGCTAATCACCAAAAGCATATGCACCCCCGGCACAGGTCACAAAGCAGCCAGCCTGTGGTCCATTACTGTTCTTTATCCTCTCTTGTCATAATGGCAAGCATTTTTACATTCAAAGTAAACAAGTATGGTAGGGTCTCCCTGTCTAATTTCCTCTTTCTTTGTTGAACCACGAGGCAATCTGACCATCGAACAATGCAACGGATTTAATGTTTCATAGAAAGCCTCGATGCAGTTACGTTGCCATTAACGAATGCTCCCAAGAGCCTGAATGTAAAACATTTCCATCAGAAGAGTCAAAGGCATTCTCAAAATCTAAATACAAGAATCATACCTTGAAAATGTCTTGCATCAAAGTTAGATATGTTGAATCTAATGTTGCCTCTCAAATATCTATTAACTTTAAATCCTGTTTTGGTCATCGTTATCAGTTTTTGCATTATATTCTTTTTTATTATTTTTCTTGTTTTGTTTTGCTGTCCAAGAATGTGAAGTTCCCCATAAAAGAAGATCCTGTCTTAAATAGCAAATTTAAAAGGAAACTGGCCACCAATTCAAACATCCCTTTGGTTTGTATCCATTAGGAATGCAAGTATTTAAGCCCTCTGTGTTGAAGACACACACACCATCCCTGAACCCTTCTTTTTAAGCGCTCTAACTGATGAAAGAGCATTTTTTTTTTCCTAAACGTATGTAAAAAAAAAATCTGCACGAAATCAGTCCGTTCCTGCGCTTATTCCATTTCCCCTCTTTCTTAAAGTAAAGATTCCTTCTATAATAAACTCGCACCTTCTAAATAATTCCTTTTCTTGGGTAACACTAATGACATTTTTCTTCATCAAATTACTTATTTCAGAATAGTTAATGTTATCATTTGCTCTATACAATCTGGCAGAAAGATTTTGAATTTTGTCTTTTTTTTTTCCTCCTAAACAACATAAAATAGAACATGCATGATAATAACTTTCGTTTAGAACAACAGCACAGAGACAGGTATAGAACAAAGATCATATAATAAAAGCCCTAAAGACACTAAACGTGCAGCAAAGAGCAATAGACAATACAAAGCAAACAAGACAGATATAGTAACTGGCTAGAAACAAAAAATATAAAGACGAGCATACAGCGACAAGGACAGGGACACCGGCTAATAAAAACACCAGCAGAGAACAAGAAGCACATACCCAACTA
>JADBJO010019214.1:0-33696 GCA_016801955.1 Conus betulinus | reverse complement strand
CCCGCACACACCCACACACCCACCACACCTACTCTAACACACACACCCAACACACCACACCCACACACACACACAAACACACACCACACCACACACACACACCCCCACAACACACACACACACACACCAGTAACAAAACACCACCCACACATACTACCCACACACCACCGCGGCCGGCGCGCGCCGCGCACGCACACCACGCGCACCACACCTATACGCACCCATACACACCACGCCGCGCGCGCGGGAGCGCACACACACCTATCCGCGCACACACACCACACACAAACCACACCCACCCCACACACCACACACCTACACACAACACACACACACACTTACCACCACAACCACACCCACACCACACACCACACACCACACACACACATCCACCCACACCTCACAACCAACCTACACCAGACACACCACACAAACACGCATGTACCACAACACACACCACACACACACACACAACACACACCCCACACACATACACCGCGCGCGCGCGCACTTACAGACACACACACACATATATGCCCCCACACAACACATATATACACGCCGCACGCACGCACACATACGCACATACGAACACCCGCACGCGGGCGTGCCCTGCCACACACTACACATGCGCGCGCGCGGCGGCGCTCGCGCGCGCGCACGCCACGCACCACCACACACACACACCACACACCACACCACACAAATACACACACCACACACATACAACACACACGAGAGGAGAGAGAGAGATAGGAGAGAGAGAGAGAATAGGGAGAGAGATCCGAGGAGAGGAGAGTGAGGAGATATCAAACACTCAACGTCATATCTGGTCATAACAAATACACTGTCCCATTCTAGCTAGGGATGCCATTTAATGTAGCCCTGGCGATTTCTGTCAGATGTTTTGTAGGTCTGTATATTGCTCTTCTGTTGGCGTGATAGATGATGGTTAAAAAATAGTAGTTGTGCGCTTGCAAACTCCGTTTTTTTTTTTTCCCACTGTGACGATGACAATATGAGCGTATCTGTATATACTGTATATACTGTTCAAAGCATTGCACGCACGCACGCACACACACACAGATACAGACACACACACACACACACACACACACACACACACACACACACACACACACACACACACATGCACGCACCGCACGCACGCATGCACGCACGTACACACACACACACACACCACACACACACACACACCACACACACACACACACACACACACACACACACACATGCACACACACACACGCGCGCGCGCGCGCAACCTATTTCAGTGTGAACTATTATTCAATGGAAGGAAGTCATCTCGAAAAATAAGTTAAACTGTTTGCAATATAATTTCATGGGATATTTTTCTGCTACTAATCAAGTCACACCGCACATCATGATTAGTTAAATTTTGACTTTCATGCCACACTTGACTTGGTGTTACATTTATTAAAAGAAAAATCAAGATCGATGCTAATCATTAGAAGAGAGAGAGAGAGAGAGAGAGAGAGAGAGAGAGAGAGACAGAGACAGAGACAGAGACAGAGAGACAGAGAGAAAGACAGAGAGAGAGAGAGAGACAGACAGACAGACAGAGAGACAGAGAGACAGACAGACAGACGGGCAGACAGACAGAGAGACAGACAGACAGACAGACAGACAGGCAGACAGACAGACAGAGAGAGAGACAGACAGACAGACAGACAGAGAGAATCTATTGCTACAACCAAACACACATGCATGGGATTATTTCCCCTGGAAGCTCTTTTGAGGAGCGGAGAAAACGCTCCAGTACAAATCAAAAGTTGTCATTTCCACCGCAGCAGCTGTGCACAGAGAGGCCGGGGTCAAGTGTTTCGAGTAATGTCCCTCGGAGCTGACGGTCGTGACTTCAAACCGCACGTGGGAATTGTACGGCTCGGAAACCCTCTCTGTCCGCCCAGCGGTAAATGAGGTCCTGATTCAGTTCAGGGAAGGTTTAAAAGCGGCGGAAGGAGGGGACAGCGGGCTCCGCCCTCCATCATGCCGTGCCCTAGACAGGATGAACCCCTGACAGTTCATTGCTCCTACAGCCAGCAGGCTATGGGAACTTTACGCTTAACAAAAAGCAGTTTTGGATAGCAGTCGCCAGATTTCATTTGCTTCAGTGCAAATGCCAAGTAAGATTTAACCTCAGAGCGATTGCTAATCACTAACAATTTTTATCTGTGATGAAGAGTCTTAGTAATCAAGAAAAAAAGAACAACAACAACAACAACAACAAAAACACTCAAAACCCCAGCGTGAAATGAATAATACACGAAATACTGATATCCAATCTTTGACGTGCTTCTTTCATTTTTTCTTGGCATGACCTGCTTAGGTCAGCCAGTGACCCGTTATTTAAGACAGTGTAGATACTCATCCTTCGGCCGTTCCAATAACGATGTGAAAATTGCCTGGGGCAAGGACATGTCACAGATACGTGTGTGTGTGTGTGTGTGTGTGTGTGTGTGTGTGGTACACCCGTGGCTGTCATTGTCGTGGACGTCCTAATGTGCTCTTTTGATCTAGCTGCCCCCCCCCCCCACCTCCCCCACATTCCCCTACTGTCTATAGAGGAGGATGAAAAGGGAGACAAGGCGGGGGATGTGGGGGTGGAGGAGGGAGCGGGAGTGCTTAAAGACACGGTTCTGAACAAAAATGTGATTTTAGGGCAGAAGGGGATGGAGAATTCGGGCAGAATGGGGATGGATGTGTGTGTGTGTGTGTGTGGGGGGGGGGGGGGGAGGGGTTGGGGGGGTATTCATGGGATGTCTACCCCATGGCGGGTACTGAAGGGGGTGTCATCACACAGGTTGCAGGTGCGCCTGCAGACGGTCTGGACGAAGGGATTTGGGCAGCCTGCCACCAAGTCTTTCTCACAGTCCCCCAGGTACACGTCCTTACAGACCGCATCTGTCACACAGGGAGCCAGCAGCAACCTTAAAAGAGAGAGAGAGAGAGAGAGAGAGAGAGAGAGAGAGAGAGAGAGAGAGAGAGAGAGAGAGTGTGTGTGCGCTTTGTTCTTGTGTGTGTGTGTGTGTGTGTGTTGTGTGTGTGTGTGTGTGTGTGTGTGTGTGTTTATTATCTGTATAATGTTCATAATGCAAAGCTATCAATAGAAAGATAGATAGACAGATAGATATACATATTTAGAGAGAGAGAGAGAGAGGAGGGGGGCAATAGAAAAGCAATGATAGTAAAAGTATGTATTGCACTGCAGAAGAAAGGGGTACCCGCTACATAATAGAATCCAGGAAGCTGATTGAGCAGACAAAAGCCAGCCAACAAGCCAGCCGAGTCGTGGATCTCATTCACTGCCACTGAGTAAAGACTATCAAGTGAACACGAATAATAATAATAATACAGCCAGTTGATACAGAGACATCAGTGAACATGACGCGTTCATCTCCTCCTCCTCCTGCTCCTTCTTTCTTCTTCTTCTTCACTGAACTCTGTGAAGAGTCAATGGTGCGCCACGCTGACGAACTATGCACCGAGCTCTTCCAGTTCTGGCAGGTTTGTGCCAAGGCCTGGTTCTCTGCTGAAAGCTTTCTTTTTGTCTTGTCTGTTCATTTTTGCAATATTGGTGATGTATCGTGTTCACTGCCCTCCCTTCCGTTCTTCTCTTTCAACAGTTCTGCAGAGGCCTGTGTAAGCGAGGTCACTGGATTCTGTTACATGGTCACACTAACGCGCTTTCCTTTTTCCAACCATAGGAGTGGATCTTCGTGTTGTCCGCTTCATCTGGACCGCTGTGATGCCTGTTGGCGCGAGTGAAAGGAATATAGCCACCTGATATCAGTTGACACTGATGAAGTGATAAGCGATGTGATCAATATGTTTGATGTGTGGAATCTTGTAAGAACACCTAACGCCCACGGTTTGGAGTCTTCCTTCTGCTAGGCAACCCATGCCTCACATGCGCACGGGAATGTAGAACATACCGATGCAGGCAGGAACGTATCTTGTGCTTCATGGAGATGTAATTGTCCTGTCTGATGTTGTTTAGGATGCTCTTGATAGGATTTCTGGTTTGGATCCGGCCTTGGCTAATGATGCCTCCCAGGTGAAGTAAAGTAAACGGTTCAACTCTTTCTGGCGTCTGTACATTGAAGTTTAAGGAGTGAAAGAAGGGGGAGCAAACCACAACTGCAATGTCAGTAGTAATGAACGTGTGAGAGGCCGATGGCTTGGTCTTCTCGGTGCTGAATTTCCGTGTCATATCTTGTCATCTTGTTGATTCTCATTCAGTCTTTTTAACGCTGAATTCCCTGCAATAGCTTGTTTATCTCTTTGATTTTCATTCAATCTTTTAACAATTTCGGCGACACTTTGTTCACTGCTTGTCAGGCCATCAATGTAGTCAGCGAAGGAAAGGTATGTGGTGGTATGTGGTGATATGTGGTGTTCTTTCTCCAGCGCTTACTGTGCTTGCATAATTTTCAAACTACATCAATCAGGAATGTGATGAATAGTGTGGAAGACAGAAGGCAACCCTGATGAACTCATACTGAAGTATGGATTCGGTCTCCTGCCGCCCCCCTGGGTGACTGAGTACAGTGGGCAGCTGGTGATGATCGCATTTTCGCCTGATGCGATCTTTTGTCACAGGCGTCCATAGCGCCTCCCCATCAGACTCTGTTTAACACCTTGAAGTTTCAAAATGGAGTGACTGAGGGTGGAAAATGAAGCAAAATTTAGAAAGAGAGGGGGTTAGTTACCGCCAAGGACACAGACAAACAAAGCACAGGACAAGACACGATGCATTTCGACCTGTTGGGTCTTCTTCAGGCGAAAACAAATAACATTCAGGACTGTACTAACGAAGAACTTAAAGCCACTTATCTTCCCACGTATTTCAGCACCCCTTAGCGTTCTTGGTTCGGGTGCCGAAATATATGGGAAGATAAGTGGCTTTACGTTCTTCGTTCGTACTGTCTTTCCTAAATGTATTTGTTTTTGCCTGAAGAAGACCCAAGAGGTCGAAATGCATTGTGTCTTGTCCTGTGCTTTGTTTGTCTGTGTCCTTGGCGGTAACTAACCCCCAAACCTTAGAGACTTTGAAGACGTGTAGAATTGGTGTGTGACTGCTGGGTGTTTTATGCGAAGTTAGGGGAGCATAGCTCAAAGATTTGTTTGAAGGATCCTGCCTTTTGGAAATCCAGTCTGTTCAGCAAGACTGGTATCTGCTTGCAGTCGTGATCTGTTCAAGATGATTTCAGTGTGCATTCTGGTCAAACCCAGCAGTGCAGTAGCTATAGCAGTGTCAGACCTTCGCTTTGCTGTGAAGCTGGTCTTAAGTGATTGACTTCACGTAGAGGGCCACACGTCAGTGAGCCAGATGTTTGTTACTGTCTCTCCACCAAGTTCAATAGTTCTGCAGGAATGTTGTCAATGCCTGCAGCCTTACCACGTTTCGGCGACTAAAGCGCTGCTATGTTTTTCTTCACAGAGTATTACAACGTACCTTCACGTGGTGAGTCCTGCGGTGTTAGCGTTCTTGGATCTTCTGGAGTCTTTCTAGTGTAGTGGTCAGAGTGATATTCAGTCCCTTGTCTGGCACGTCTTCTTCTGGCGCCAGACGGTTGCCGTCTTTGTCCCGAATGATGTAAAGTTTTATCTCGCCTCTGTTTAGTCACGTGTACTACAGTCTTACAAGCTTTTTTTTCTGTCACTGTTGTTTAGTTTTATCTCGCCTCTGTTTAGTCAAGTGTTCTGCAGTCTTAACAAGCCTTCTTTGTGTCACTGGTGTCTAGATTTATCTCGCCTCTGTTTAGTCAAGTGTTCTACAGTCTTACAAGCCTTCTTTGTGTCACTGTTGTTGAGATTTTTTCTTGTTTGATCCAGTTTTGTTTGGCGTTCTTCATACTCTCACTAATCCTCCTTTTGTTTATTCTTCCCCTTCCTCAGTTTTTTTTTTTTTTTTTTGGGTGCGAATTAAAGCCCGTTTTAGCGTCAAATGTCTCAATGATGGCCTTTTCAATCCTTAATAAAGGTTTTGTAAAAAACCCTCCGGAAATTTGCAATATGCTTATTGAGTGTTGTTGTTTTTTACTTATCAATATATCTTAATGATAGTGCATGTGACGTTTTTTATAGCTGGATGTCTGTGGGCTTATTGCCAGCAGTTCTGTCGCTATGTCGGTGAGTGTTTTGCTGACATGGTTTTTGAAGGCTTCTGGTCTTCTCCCCCACAGTATGAGTGTGCAAATGTTCCTCATATGGTTGCTTGGAATTGTTCAGCGATGTCAGGGTCTTTCAGTTTGTCAAGAACGACCCTGAAATAGCGCTGTTTTCCCCCTTTTTGTTGTGCTTCGATCCTACTTCAAAGTTCAGCATGACAAGCTGTACTCCCTGTCAGGGTCATTTTCTGGAAATGTCCTCATTTTAGCCTCTTTTGTGGCCAGGCCCAAACGTTTAGGCAGAATAAGCTGGAAAGACAAAGTTACCAATAAAGAGGCGCTGAAAAGACCAGGTGTGCAAAGAGAACTAAGGCAGCAAATAAGATCAACAAAGCTCGCATATTTTGGACATATCATGAAGGCAGGCACAACTCATATCCCAAGGACACCAAAACTGGAAGCATTGAGGGCGAGAGACTAAGACGACGTCGGAGAAGACTTTGGACAGATGATACCAGAGAATGGACAGGGAGGAATCTGAACAGCTGCCTACGTATGACGCAAGACAGGAAAGCTTGGAGAGTCATGACACGCCGACCCCTGGACCACAAAGATGGCACACAGGCAAGGGCAATGCCAGGCCCATTTTCCGGCTTCTTTCTGCAGAAGAAAATTTGGCTGTGACACTCACCGCTTGGGGAGAGAGTCAAGTCCGTGTTTATCATTGTGGTATCATAACAGTAGGGGTGGCAGAAATCATTCCAGGCTTTGTATCATCAGCCTTGGCATTCCAGTCACCCTGAACAATGATGATGTCTTTCTTCTCGTTTGAGGGACTAGTTTAGTCTTCTTCATTCTGGTCATCATCATAGCATGATGTAGGAGCACAGATTTACTCTGTCTTGATGTGGCAAGGTTTCCTTCACAGGTGGATGGTCTTAATCATGGTGGAAAACAGCTTGACTAGCCCCGTGAAGCGTTCCTGGTGTGCTCGTTTGTACATCCACCTCCATGTACACGTTCATCAACCTCTGCACAACAGTGCCAGACATGTCTTTCTTCTTCTCTGTGCTTCTCTCTTGTTCTACCCTCTAACTGTGCAGCAGCTAGAGTCTGCCAAGAAATTATATCCGTGTTGTGGGTCAAGTCTTTCAGTTTCGTAATACATGGTAGATGGAATGAAACAATGAACCACAAGATCATTTCGCTAAACTACAGTAAAATACGCAAAATACAGTCCAAAGGAGCGCTTCTCTAATATATGATAGACAAATGGACAGGTGTATTGTCTTCTTCAGACGTCACAGTTTACAACACAAACACACAAACAAACAAAAACAAGCAAAACGAAACGAACAAAAAGCAAAACCTCCTAAATAAATGTTTCCCTGAACAGACAATTTGCTGCCAAAGGCCATTTTTTGGGGGAAAAAAAAATGTCCGGCGTATATGTGCGTGCGGGTGCTGTGAGTGCGTGCGTGCGTGCGGTGTGCGTGCGTGCGTGCGTGCGTGTGTGCGTGTGTGTGTGGTGTGTGCCTGTGTGTGTGTGTGTGTGTGTGTGTGTGTGGTGTGTGTGTGTGTGTGTGCGTGTGGTGTGTGTGTGTGTGTGTGTTGTGTGTGTGGTGTGTGTGAGTGTGTGTGAAGCGGACAGACATCACTAGGAAAGGAGCAGACCCTCGGGCCAGGTCTCTCATGCACTGCGGGCTGTCGCAGCACCAGTGGCACACCGTGTCGTGCCTGTTGGGGTCACAGTGCGGGTCATTGCTCTGCCGCTGGCCATACAGTCTGTCATTTCCTGCAAGGACAACACCACACACCACAGTCACGTGCGGATGACAGCACACCGAAAGTCACAGGTTCAAACCCCGTGTAAAGAAAAAAAAAAAAAGGGGGGGGGGGGGGGGGGGGGGGGGGGGGGGAGGGAGTGTGGGGAAGACAATTCCTACCGTTCTTGAGATAGAACATCACTCTGACAATACTTGGAAATCCCCGTCCCCCCACGCTTAACACGAACACAACGCGCGCACGCGCTCAACACACCACACACCACACACACACAACACACACACACACACACACACACACACAACACACACACACACACACACACACACACATCCACAACACACACACTGAAATGGGGGTGGTGGACACTCCACACAACAACCGCACACTGAAATGGGGTGATGATGGACACTCCACAACAACAACTGCACACTGAAATGGGGTGGTGGACACTCCACAACAACAACCGCACACTGAAATGGGGTGGTGGACACTCCACAACAACAACCGCACACTGAAATGGGGTGATGATGGACCACTCCACAACAAATGGGGGTGATGGACATCCACAACACACTGAAATGGGGTGATGGGACACTCCACAACACACAACCGCACACTGAAATGGGGGGTGATTGATGGACACTCAACAACAACAACTGCACACTGAAATGGGGTGAAAGGGGTGGACACTCCACAACAACAACCACACACTGAAATGGGGTGATGATGGACACTCCACAACAACAACTGCACACTGAAATGGGGTGATGATGGACACTCCACAACAACCAACTGCACACTGAAATGGGGTGGTGGACACTCCACAACAACAACCGCACACTGAAATGGGGTGATGATGGACACTCACAACAACAACTGCACCTGAAATGGGGTGATGATGGACACTCCACAACACACTGCACACTGAAGGGGGGTATTGATGGGACACTCCCCTCACACCCACCCGCACACTGAAATGGGTGATTTGATGGCACTCCACAACAACAACACCACAATTGAAAGGACTTGTGACACACTGCCACATGAAATGGTGATTGACAACCGCACAACTGCAAATGGTGGTGATGGACCGTCCACAACAACAATCACACACTGAAATGGTTGGATGGACACTCCAACCAACCAACCGCCCACTGAAATGGGGTGATGGGACACTCCCACACACAACTGCACACCTGCACATGGGTGATGGATGGGGACTTCCACACACTGAAATTGGGTGACACTCCACAACAACACCGCACACGGAAATGGGGTGATGATGGACACTCCACAACAACTGCCACCCTTGAAATGGGGTGATGGACCCTCCACAACAACAACCACACACTGAAATGGTGGTGATGGACACTCCACGCACAACAACGCACACTGCTAATGGGGTGATGATGGACACTCCACACCAACTGCACACTGAGAATGGGGTGATTGATGGCCACTCCACAACAACAGACCACAACTTAAATGGGGTGATTGGACTGCTCCAAACAACCACCGCACACTGAAATGGCTGGTGATGATGGACACTCCCCACCAACACTGACACACTGACATGGGTGATGGACACTCCACAACACACCACCACACACTGAATGGGGGTGATGATGGACCGCTCCACAACAACAACCGCACACTGAAATGGGGGATGATTCGGACACTCCACAACAACCCCACACCACTTAAATGGGGTGATTGGACACTCCACACTCAACACCCGCACACTGATGGCATGGGTGATTTGCTACCAACCCCTCCCCTCATACAACAACCGCCACTGAAATGGGGTGATGTGATGGGAACCTCCACACACACCCACACACTTGAAATGGGGTGCGATGTTGGATTCTCCACAAACAACAACCGCCACACTGAAATGGGGGTGATGAGTGACACTCCACAACAACACCGCACACTGAATGGGTGATGATGGCACTCCACAACAACAACCACACACTGAAATGGGGTGATGGCTTGGGACACTCCACACAAACAAACCACACACTGCAAAATGGGGTGGGTGATGGGACTCTCCACAACAACAACTGCACACTGAAAATGGGGGGGACGACTCCACAACACCAACTGCACACTGAAATGGGGTGTGATGGATGGACCACCCACAACAACACGAATGAATGGGGTGATGATGGACAACGCCACAACAACACCACACACTGACATGGGGTGAACCGCCACAACAACTGACACACGAAATGGTGATGATGGACACTCCACAACAACACGTGCACACTGAAATGGGGGTGATGGACAATCACCCAACAACCACAACACTGAAATGGGGTGATGATGCACACAAAACAACGCACACCTGAAATGGGGTGGCAGTGGTGGACACTCCACAACAAAACAACCAACCACACTGAAATGGGACACTACACAAACAACAACGCACACTAAAGGGGTGATGGACACTCCACACAACAACCACAACTGAAATGGGGTGATATGTTTATGCACAGACAGGAGTATTCCCTTGGTCTTCCTGTTCTTTTATTGAATGCCAGTGTGTATTGTTGCCTTTATAGGATTGTCATTGTGTTTGTTTGTGATGCTAAAATATATAGCTTGTTTGTCTTTAAATATTCCTTTTTTAACGTAAAATTTTCCTGTCTTGTTTTGTTAAAAATGTACTGTCTTGTTTGCGTAAAATGCTCCATTGGTTTGCTTTGTCGTTAAATTTTCCATATAGTGTCTTCTCTCATAATTAATCGTTCATGTGTTGGCCTAGTCATGACATTGCTCCCTGTACTGTTTATGGAAAGGAAACAAAGGAGAAACGAGACAAGAACGGGAGGCTGGCGGTGTGGGTTGGAGGACGGAAAAAAGAAGAGGAAAAGAGATCAGAAAGAAAGCGAAAAGAAGGAAAAAAAAGAAACGCAGAAAGGCGGAAAAAGAAGGACAAAGAAAGAGAAAAGAAGAAGAAGAAAAGGGAGAAAAGAAGAGAAAAAGAATACAGAGCGGGGGGAAAGCAAAAGACAAGACAAGAAGAATAGGGAGACAAGAAAAGAAAGATAGAAAATAAGAAAAAGAGGAGAGAGAACAAAAGAAAGAAGAAGGAACGAAAGGATACGGCAGACACGAACGAAAGAAAAAAGAAGAAAAAGAAGGGAAAAAGATAAAGAAGGAAAAAGCAGAAGGGTAGAAAAAAGAAGAAGAGGAAGAGGAAGAAAGAAAGAAAGAAGGGAAAGGGAAGAGGAAAGAAAAAGGGAAAGAAGAGAAAAGATAGACGAAGAAGAAAACGGATACCAGAGGAAAGAAAAAGGAAGAAAGCAAGCATCGACAAAAGAAACGAAAGCAAGATAGAAAAAAACATGAGTCGGAAACAAAGAAAGGGACATATAAAGATAGAAAGAGAAACAAATACAGAGGAAAAACTCAATCAAGCACGATTAAAGCAGAAAAGAACAGATGTGAAGGAAAGACAGAAAGATTCGACAGAAGGAATAAAAGAAAACAGCAAAAACAATTCAAGAAATGAACAGCAGTACAAGAAAGGGAAGGAAAGACAGAAAGAAGAAAACACAAAACAAAATAAGGCAACCAACACACACACACACACACCCCACACACACACACACTACACACACACACACGACGCACACACGCACGCCACACGCACGCACGCACGCAACGCACGCAAACACGCATGCACGCACGCACGCAAGCGCGCAGGCAGGCAAGCGCCGGCCCACCCCCCCAAACACAACACACACACCACACAAACACATGACAGAAGGAAAGAGAGGAAGATTACAAAGACAGACAGAAAAAGAAGAAATGAACAAAGAACCAGTCTACTCACCAGCATCTGGACGACCATACTGTCTGTACCAAGGGATATGGACCATGGCTGTTGTCAGAAATGTGAGTCATGGTTGACAAAAACTGAACACACACACACACACACACACCACAACACACACACACACACACACACACGCATTTGCACAAACACCAACACACACACACACACACCACACACACACACACAAACACACACGCACACACACAACACAACCACGCACACACACACCACACGTGCACGCCCGCACGCACGCACGCACGCACGCGCAACACGTAACGCATGCACGCATATACGCACGTGCACACACGCACACATATTGTTGCTTTGAAAGTGGGATTTTGTTTCCATTTGCTGACCCAGCTTGCTGAATGACCTGATATGAATGACCTGAATGTGGTAAACAGTAAGGACCATAAATGATATCCATGATAACGCTGACTGGACTGATGATATGAACATGGACTGAATGTAGTAACAGTAATGACTATAATGATATCCATGATAACTACGATGACTGATATGAAATGGACTGAAAGTGATAACAGTAATGACCATAATGATATCCATGATAACGGAATGACTTTGACTGATATGAATGACTGAATTGTAGCAACAGTAACGACCATAATGATGTCATGATAACTGACCTGATCTGATTATAAATGACCTGAAAAACAGTGAAAAAAGTGATAACAGTAAACGACCATAATGATGTCCAGGATAACGACCAACCACGTTAACGATCATTGAACAAAGATCCTAGCGAGTGTGTGGTGAGCACTCTTGCTGATGACATGCATGATAATAATGATGATATGGTGGTGATGATGAAGATGATGATGAGGATGATGGTGGGTGGTGGTGGTGGTGGTAGTGGTGGGTGTGGTCCGTCGTAGTGGTAGTGTTAGGGGTGGTGTGAGGGTGGCGGTGGTGGTTGATGATGATGAATGAGGATGAGGAGGAGGAGAGGAGGAGGAGGGTGGGTGGTGGTGGTGGTAGTGGTTGGTGATGATGATGATGATGATTGATGATGATGATGATGAGATGATGGATGATGACAAGAAGGGATGCGACATATGAAAAAGATGAAAGTGACAATGGTGATGGCGTTTGTGATGATTTGATAGTGATAACAACAATAAAATGCGGTAAGACCAAACGTCCATTACGATGATGATGATGAGTAATGATGATGTGATGATGATGATGATGATGATGATGATGATCTAAACTGTACCTCTTAAGCTGACACAAATGTATTACTTAGACATTGCGATCAGCTTGCTGCTGCTCTGGGATTTCTGCTGCTGTTGATAACGATGATGATAATAATGAGGAGGAGGATCACAGGTGCCTCAGAAAAATGTGGCGCGATACAATGGGACCATGACAATGCTACTGACAATGGCGACGGACGACGATGACAGCAACAATAATAATAGTTATGATAATAGCGGCGACGACCAGGATGACGACAACGATGCTTATGCGTGCTGCTGCTTCACTGGTATCTGATGATGGATGGTGATGATGATGATGGTAACGATGTTTGATGATGATGATGATGGTAATGATGATGGTGATGATGAAATAAGCGATGATGATCTGGGGATGATGATAGAGGAGGATATATTAATATAAATGACGGTATGAGGATTGATGAGATGATAAATGTAAGATGATGATACCTAATGATGATGATATCTATAATGATGATACTGATGATGATGATAATGATCTCGACCTCATCAGGTTGACACAGGTATTCACCGGAACACGCAATCAGATGTGGACTGTTGTACAGCACAGGTGTGTTAAAACATTTCTGCAACTCCCTGCACACCCCAACCCCACACACACCACAAATGTCAATTGCGTGTTGTGACGTACAACGATCATCAACTCAACACATTCACTTTTCAGCAGCTCAGTGTCACACGGTTCGGGGAGCTGCCACGGCCACCATAAGATAGGAAAATTTTGCTTAACCAGTATCCGTTGCTTTGCTTCTGTCTTCCCATTCGTTCTGTCTGTCTTTCAGTAAGATTTAGCAAAAAACAAATGCGCGTTGGGACTAAATTTGATAGAAAGCTGTATTGTGGGCCCACGATCAAACGCCTTTCATTTTAGCTCAGATCCACCCTCTGGATCCGGATCAAGAGGATCCCATAGCAAGATTATCATATTATTTTCTACTGATCGTGAACACAGTAGAGTTAAACGTTCACGAATGGTTTAGTATCTACGAAGTATGTATTTTCATGGAACATTAAAACTTTGTCACTGGTTTAAACTTTGGCATTTTTCATTTTCCATACTTTATTACAAAAAGGGCACGGGAAGTAACTCTTTCAATTTATTACCTCCCTAGCTGAATGATTTGTGTGACGGAGGTCTGCGTTCTTCCATGTGCTATTCTGGTCAGGTAGGAACAGTTTCCCTCCAACAACAGCCAATATCAAAATGGTGGTAAACATGGTAGAAGCAGCAACCACAATATTTGCAGTTAATTTAACGGCAGGGTGGTGATGATGGTGCCACCAGCTGCTGCAGAAGCTAGCACTAGTAAACAAAGCCAATAGCAGCAGCGATGCTGCAGCTGTTTGATCACGTCATCATTATCATCATTAGCCAGCAGTAACAGCAGCATCCGTCCTGTACCAGTAGCAGAAGCACCAGCAGTAGCAGCTGCAAGATTGTGCCAGTATCAGGGTGCAGCAGCAGCAATAGAGACAGCACTCTGAGACCCAAACAAAAAGTCTGGCAATGCGGACAGCAAATAGTAAACAAGTATGGTAACTTTTGCTCCCATAAAGAAAACCTAACACAGAGTCACTTTTATTCAAGACTGGCACAGCCTTTTAAACTTGAATAAAGTCAGACAAAAGAAATAGACGAACAATCTACAATCTAATACTTGGGGGGAAAAACAAGCGCAGGCCAACAACTCAAACTGTCTTGACAAAAATGAGTTGGAAAAGATTTGGACTTAAGGAGGAAGGGGGGGGGGGGGGGGGGGGGGGGGGGTGGGGGGTTGAAGATGGAGAAACTGGGAACCATCGTAATGCCTTTTGAAGGGATAGACCTATTTGTATCTAATTGTTTCTATGTGGACAGCATCAACAACCAGCTGCTCTGTGGAACCACACATCTGTGGATCTCCGGGGAAACTTCAATCAGCGCCATTGTCCACCGCCACGTGGACACAGTCTACAGTTGAAGTTCCGCTATGTAAAATAAAAACACCAACAGCTCTCTTTCTTTCTCAGAACAATACAGAAATGGCACGATTTATTCTGGAGCACGGAAGAGCCTACATCTGCAAAAACACCTTAACGGCCTCTCAAAGACATGTTTAATAGCATATTTCCTTTTCTACGATGTTAATTTAACTGTTGATTGCGCCCCATTTATCCGAATGAAAGAAAGGAAGTAAACAAACGAAAGAAAGAAAAAGGTTAAAGCTAAAAGTACAGAGATAAAAAGCAACGAAGATAACCTGATAAAACACTGCTTCGTACCTGAAACGCAGCAGCCAAAATGATCCAAATAGTTAACAGCAGATACATCGTGATTTCCACTTTGCTGTTCGCTGTCCGTAGATGAAGGATACTGGCGCTCTGTGTATGACACCAAATTACCAACCATAAAAGATATGGAAAATGAGTTATGTGCTTTATCGTTTTGACCTTATGTACAGCCGTCTGTTGCGTTTATCTCTCTCTCTCTCTCTCTCTCTCTCTCTCTCTCTCTCTCTCTCTCTCTCTCTCTCTCTCTCTCTCTCTTCTCTCTCTCTCCACACGTACACAATACATATACGCAAATGTATGCGTGTAAATATAAGATTCGTCTGGCCATTTTCTTGTTGTGCATGTGTGCATGTGGGCGCATGTGTGTGTGTGTGTGTGTGTGTGTGTGTGTGTGTGTGTGTGTGTGTGTGTGTGTGTGTGTGTGTGTCACTATTTCTCATGCACACACACACCACACACACACACACACACACACACACACACACACCACACACACACACACACACACACGCACGCACGCACGCACGCACGCACGCACGCACACATGCACCGCACGCACGCACACGCACGCACGCGCGCGCGCGCTGCGCGCGCAGACAGGACAGACACACACACACACAGAATCACGCACTACTAGCATACACACATAAACACACACACACACACACACACACAAGCAAAAAAAATCACAAACGCATATACACACGAACACAGACACACGGACACAATGTACTGACCCGTGTTCATTCTCTCTCTCCTCTCTTTGTCATGTAAAGCAGTGACTGTGTTCATTTCTCTGCCCACTCTCTGTCATGTAAAGTAGTGGCCATGTTCATTTCTCTCTCTCCACTCTCTGTCTTGTAAAGCAGTGACTGTGTTCATTTTTCTGTCCTTTCTCTGTCATGTAGTGGCCATGTTCATTTCTCTCTCTCCACTCTCTGTCATGTAAAGTAGTGGCCATGTTCATTTTTCTCTCTCTCCACTCTCTGTCTTGTAAAGCAGTGACTATGTTCATCTTTCTGTCCTCTCTCTGTCATGTAAAGAGTAGTGGCCATGTTCATTTCTCTCTCTCTCCTCTCTGTTATGTAAAGTAGTGGCCATGTTCATTTCTCTTTCTCCTCTCTCTGTCATGTAAAGTAGTGGCCATGTTCATTTCTCTCTCCACTCTTTGTCATGTAAAGCAGTGACTGTGTTCATTTTCTCTGTGAACTCTCTGTCATGCAAAGTAGTAGCCATGTTCATTTCTCTCTCCACTCTTTGTCATGTAAAGTAGTGGCCATGTTCATTTCTCTCTCCACTCTTTGTCATGTAAAGTAGTGGCCATGTTCATTTCTCTCTCACTCTCTGTCATGTAAAGTAGTGGCCATGTTCATTTCTCTCTCCACTCTTTGTCATGCAAAGTAGTGGCTATGTTCATTTCTCTCTCTCCACTCTCTGTCATGCAAAGTAGTGGCCATGTTCATTTTCTCTCTCCACTCTTTGTCATGTAAAGTAGTGGCCATGTTCATTTCTCTCTCCACTCTCTGTCATGCAAAGTAGTGGCTATGTTCATTTCTCTCTCTCCACTCTCTGTCATGCAAAGTAGTGGCCATGTTCATTTCTCTCTCCACTCTTTGTCATGTAAAGTAGTGGCCATGTTCATTTCTCTCTCCACTCTCTGTCATGTAAAGTAGTGGCCATGTTCATTTCTCTCTCCACTCTTTGTCATGTAAAGTAGTGGCCATGTTCATTTCTCTCTCCACTCTCTGTCATGTAAAGTAGTGGCCATGTTCATTTCTCTCTCCACTCTCTGTCATGTAAAGTAGTGGCCATGTTCATTTCTCTCTCCACTCTTTGTCATGTAAAGTAGAGGCCATGTTCATTTCTCTCTCCACTCTCTCTGTCATGTAAAGTAGTGGCCATGTTTATTTCTCTCTCCACTCTCTACCTATATAAAGTAGTGGCCATGTTCATTTCTCTCTCCACTCTCTGCCATGTAAAGTAGTGGCCATGTTCATTTATCTCTTCTCTCACCAGCCGCCAAGGCGAAGTGGTTAGCGTCGCGTACTCCCGGCTGGGAGGTCGTGGTTTCGAATCCCATCAGTCATGTGGGTTATTCTGTCCCGACCGGCTCCTACCCCGAGTTAAATTTGCTGTGGGCTGAGTTGGGAAGACTGGGACCACACAGTCGAGTTTCATCCACTTAATGGATGCGTTTCTGAGAGTGTTGTCAAATTTCCTGACCAACACTGCAGGTGCCTGTATCTCTCGGGCCTGGTTGAAGCCAGGATATATTATGAAAGGAAGAGTAGAGTACAGGCCTGTCATGTAGTCTCAGACTGAAATGGAAATCCGTAGCATCATCTTAATCATCCTCATTTTCATCGATCAGCATAAAAAGAATGTCTCAATTCTGTGGGCCCTTCATGCCCTGCTCTCATGGCGACCTCAATTTCGATGTCCTCTCCACGTCTGTGGCCTTGGTTGGTTCCGTCGGGGGTCACCGGTATCGGCGAGTCCATGGGGGCTGTCGTTGGACGGAAGTGATGGCGCCCTCAGGAGGGAGAGCTCACTCACGCCGGCTCCGCGACTAAAGCAATTATTGTCGCCAGTGGGGGCTTAGTAGGTGGTGTCCTGCGTATGTTAGATCAGAACAGGCGCCAGTGAACACCACCGAAGTGACTCGGCAGCAGTGCAGTGTTCTCTCCGGTGGGTTGCCTCTTGACGACTCGACATTGACTGCTCCCTGTGGATTGCCGGTGCCGGGCTGCGGCGGGGGCGACCGGGCTGTGGCTGTGGACGGGGTGTCGGAATGAGCGGCATGGGTGCACTGCCTCTGAGGTGGCGCAGATGTTGGGACAAAAAAAAAAAAACACAAACCCTTCCTCTCTGTGTCATGTAAAGTAGTGGCCATGTTTTCATTTCTCTCTCCTCTCCTTGTCATGTTGTACCACAGTGAGGGTGACTGCTGGAGGATATACCATTGCAGAGACAGTGACACTGTTCATTCCTCTGTCATGTAGTTTAGTAAGGGAAGAAAAACTGAAGAAATCCCATCGGAAAAAGTAATTACTATGTGTCTTCTCTGTATTCTCTGTCAAGTTGCAGCCTCACTGATGGTAAATGTTTAGGAATGACTCCACTGGGCAAGAAACGAATGGATTCGTCTCTCAATACTTATATTTAATAATTGACCTCGTGTTTGTGCACTCTCTCTCTCTCTCTCTCTCTCTCTCTCTCTCTCTCTCTCTCTCTCTCTCTCTCTCTCTCTTCATGTCTGTTTTCTCTGTCTGTCTGCCTGTCTGTGTCTCCCTCTCTGTAAGTTTGTCTGCCTGTCCTATCCTCCCTCTCTCCCTCCCTTCCTTTCCTTTCTCTTGTCTGTCTGTCTGTCTGTCTGTCTGTCTGTCTGTCTGTCTGTCTGTCTCTCTCTCTCTCTCTCTCTCTCTCTCTCTCTCTCTCTCTCTCTCTCTCTCTCTGTCCTCCCCTCCCATGATGCACTTCAGATGTGATAAAATAATTGTTTCAGAAAAAATAAAATTTGACAATTCATGTGTCATGTAGTCTTAAAAAATTTCAACTCCGATTAGGTCAAGAAGGAACGTCAGCAAAAATAATTCATTTCATAGTTACAAAGTTCCTTTTCTAATTAGGCGGTGATGATGTAAAATAAATCAACAACAGCCGCTGAAATGTCTTTTTTTTCGCATGAAAATTTTGTTCAAGATACTGTATACATTAATGTACACGACTCGGTAAACAAATGAAAAAAAGAAAAGGTTTTTTTTTTTTTTTTTTTTTTTTTAATGAGACATTTCGTGAAGACAGGTTAAAATACGAGAGAGAGAGAGAGAGAGAGAGAGAGGAGAGAGAGAGAGAGCGAGAGAGAGAGACGAGAGAGGGAGAGAGACGGAGAGAGAGAGAGGAGAGAGAGAGAGAGAGAAGCAGGGAATAGAGAGATATAAAGAGAAGAAGCCGAAGCATGTCATTGGAGTTGGTTGTGGATGGCTGCAGTATATATTCTGGTTTTATAAAGACTCTGTACAGTTTTTGCATTTGTCCTGTAGAGAGCAGTACAATATGGGGGTTCTTGAGGGCTACAATCATAACGATAATTATATACCATGTACAAAAAGCAGCATATATTCAGAATTTAACCTCTGTCTGTAGACATAATCTCATGTGGTAGCCATTTGGATATAAAATCTTTGTATGATTTTTTTTTTAGAGAGCACTCTTCGCTTTGGATATCTAATTTGAGCTTATTGAGTGAAACATGCAGTATAGGTGATTTTTTTTTTTCTGTGCTGAAATAGTGTTTTAGTTAATGATGTAATGACACAGAATACAGCCTCAATGTGTACATCCTGTCAAATCTAGTTATGGCTGACAGTTCATTCATATGCAACCAAATGCAGACACACACTTTGATGTCAACATTTGCACAGGTATATGCTAAAAACGTCGGCTGACCACACAGTGGCAAAACATACATGTGATGCTGTCCTTCAATAAAGTTACAGTAAATACACTGATCATTGCTCAGTGCACCAGTTTTCTTCAGTTCAACATTTGCCCTGTGTATTATTCTGAACTGGAACCATTTTTATCTTTATGTCAGAAATTTTGCCATGAAATAAAACGAATGTAATTCTCTATGAATATGTCGTAATACAGTCCTGCGGCCTTTAAAAAACTGACGTCAGTTTTTTGTGTGTGATACATACGCATATTTGAATATTCATTTACCACTGATTCTTGTATTTCGTACTTGATTATCGCTGAGATACAGCCAGAAATGGTAACAATGTTTACATTTGCATCGTGCTTGGTTAATTTTCCGTAAAAAAATGAACTGGCCGTTTTCAACTGAGAAATGAGCGATGCAATGTATCCCTTCGTCCCCTCTTACCAAAATAGCCCTTTTCCTGACCTGCATTCTATAATCATTAAACATCACTGGCTGTGTGCGAAAAGTTCGCTAGAATTCTTCCTGCTAACCTAATAGCAAAAAAAAAAAAAAAAAAAAAAAATGTTTGTATGCAATAAATATCTCCTATCATGACGTCACTGACGTT
Source organism: Conus betulinus (assembly GCA_016801955.1). NCBI lineage: Eukaryota > Metazoa > Mollusca > Gastropoda > Neogastropoda > Conidae > Conus > Conus betulinus. The sequence continues at coordinate 13,322 of JADBJO010019214.1, read as the reverse complement.
TGTTTGCTAGGACAGTTATAGCATTGCTGGTATCTGTTTGCAGAAAACAAAGTATTTTAATCTACCTGGTATTGCTCACTAAGACAATTAATCATAGCATTTTCTGATGTCTGTCTGTTAAGACAACTGATTCGGTACAACATCTGTACTACCTGTCTGTTAGAGCATTACCTCTGTGATATCTGTTTTCTACGACAATTAATCGTACTCTTTCTGATGTCTAATCACTAGGACAAACTGGGACGATGATGAGGACTTGAAACTTCAATCCACCAATCATAAGAAACAACAACAACAGAAAAAAGACGTCGTCAAGACTAACCTGAAGCAAAGGAAATGGACAACTGCAATCATCCAAACAGAAAGGACAGGAACGAGCAACGTGCTAATCGCTGTTGTTCGGGAGAAAGGGTCTTTGCCGTGCCTGTCTCTCTATTCCTGTCTGTCCACCCATCTCTTTGACGGAATGCATTTTACCTTTAGTTAATTAACTGATCGCTTGGCCTTCTTCTGTTTGTCGTGATTTTGAAATGTATTTGTATCTAATTGCGCCACCCCCCCCCCCCCCCCCCCCCCCCCCCCCCCCCCCCCACCCCCAAAAAAAAAAAGCAACAGCGAGAGACCATTTAAAAAATCCTGTTTTACTGGCAGTCTCTTCGTCTACAATACATTCTTCTTCTTCTTCGTCTGTTGTTGTGTTGTTGTTGTTGTTGTTTTTCTTCTTCTTCTTCTTCTTCTTCTTCTTTTCTTCTCTTCTTCTTCTTCTTCTTCTTCTTCTCCTCCTCCCTCCTCCTCCTGCTCCTCTTTTTCTTTTTTTTTTTTTTTTTTTTTTTTCAGTTCTTAATTGGTATGTTTGAAACTGTAATAAATACTGTTGTCTACATAGATGGTGATTTGTTTAATTCTCTTTTCTCTTCTTCTTCTTCTTCTTCTTCTTCTTCAGAAGAAGAAGAAGAAGAGAGAAGAAGAGAGAAAAGATGCCATCACTAAACACAGACCGGGCCGATGATGGATGGGATGGCGACTACTACGACTAGTTTGAGGTCATCTTGACCACCACCACCACACACCTACACCACCATCTCCTCTCACCAGTAATAGATCTTCCCAATGCGTACCCTATTTGGTCAGATGTGAATATAGACTTGGACTTTTTACATTGCAACAGGCAAACTATGTGATAAAAAATGTCAGTGTGGTTCGCAAATGTGTGAGAATGCGCATGTACTAAACGTGTGTGTGGTGTGTGTGTGTGTGTGTGTGTGTGTGTGTGTGTGTGTGTGTGTGTGTGTGTGTGTGTGTGTGTGTGTGTGTGTGTGTGTGTGTGTGTGTGTGTGTGTGTGTGTGTGTGTGTTTTCCCACCTGATTTGGTCAGATTTTTTTTTCTTGACACGATGTGAGTGTGAATGTCAGAGTGCACACATGTGTGAAAGTGTGCTTGTATTAAATGTCCAAACCTCTCTCTCTCTCTCTCTCTCTCTCTCTTTCTCTCTCTCTCTCTATCTATCTATGTGTGTCTCTCTGTGTGTGTGTGTGGTGTGTGTGTGTGTGTGTGTGTGTGTGTGTGTGTGTGTGTGTGTGTGTGTGTGTACTTTTCTTTTTTGTTTTTATTTAAGGCATGTTTTGAAAACTGGCGAATATAATATCAGCCTTCACTTGATACCGCGTCCTTGTTGTATGTTGATGAGGAAGTTGGCAACAAACGTCGACAATGAAGAACAAAGAAGGGAATCCATTAACTCCAAAGTAATGCTGCATCGGGCCATCAATCCGCCGTGTACAGGTGCAGGCAAACACGGAAGAAACAAGGAAACTTTCCCAAAAAGGAAATTGTAAGATTGTTAGAATGAATGATTCAGGATCCGAAGTTTAATCCAGATCCACCATGGATCCACCCCCTATTCAGTGAGTTCTGCCCTGACCATAGCCCATCTGTTGAGAAAGGTTGATTCAAATAGGTTCAGAGCTTGCGTGGAATCCCGTCAGGCGCATCATACAACAGAAGAAAACAGGATACATGAGTAACATTATAACTTGTTTAAGGGGCGTAACCACACACCAGGAAATAACTACGTTTTCATCATGCATGCGTTGATTACTTCAAGTTGAAGATCTTGACGTAATTGGAATAATCCTAATACAAATCAAAGCTGGTTCGCATCAGAGCAGTTTTGACATGCGTCAGCGCAATCTCCAGTTTACTTTAGTTCCAGTGAAAAAAGCCCACACAGATTTACCCCGTGCTGCTGGCTAATCACCAAGAATTCTCATCTATATTAAAAGAACAACCAAAGAACAAGAGTAAACATAAATATTACAGACCTTTACCAGTCGTGGATTTCAAATCTTTAATGTCCATTGTCTTTTTCTTTGCGTGCATTACAAAGCTCGACTAGAATCCATTACTGAAGACATTCAATGCACTGATCCTTTGCCTCTCCAGTGGCAACGTGGTGATGGCTGGGGTACGGCATTTGTGGGTGTATGTGTGAACAAATGGCGTTAGTTGCAATGCCGTGCACTTTGTTACATGCCCTTTCAATCAAAGTATCTAACGAGCTGTCAGAGGAGGTCTTAGAAAGGGGAAGGAGCTGGTTGAAGAAGCGTGCTGGAAGATTGGGCAAACCGTGTCCAGAGGGATTGGAGAATACAGGGATAACGTGTGGGGTGGATGGGTGTGTTTGAAGGGGATTGAAGAATATAGGGATAACATGTGTGGGGTGGATGGGTGTGTTGAAGGGTATGCCTACCCCACGAGGGGTATGGCACGGAGATCACACAGGTTGCAGGATTTCTTGCAGACGGTCTGTACAAAAGGACTGGAACATCCTCCTGCCATGTCTTTCTCACAGTCCCCGAGGTACAGGTCCTGACAGTCCGGGTCTCCCTCTGTAACATGGCAGCATAGTGTCCAGTGATGCCAGTGTATAGCTGAACATGCCAAACATTATGCAGCTTGTGAGGTAAAGAACAAAAACGTAAAACCAAACAAATCAGCATGAAAACAATACAGAAACAAAAAATACAAAAAGCGTACATTGTATTATAGATAAGTCTGCAAGAAAGTTCAGACCCTGCAAAATAAAGAAGTTTCTCACACACACACACACACACACACACACACACACACACACACACACACACACACACACACACACACACACACACAACAGAAAAGTTCGCAATTGGTGGTTCTGAGGACAGTCAACTGCACATCTGACTTTTGTAGACTTTTTTCCTGATTGGTTCAGAACAATTAAGAAATAGGGATTCTCAATCAAGACTAATATGCTGAAGATCAACAATGTTATATGACCTCATTACACCTGATACTGGTTTGCATGCTCACGGACTCGACCAGTCGTGGAAGGCTGTACACCAACAGTTGTGTGTGAACAAAACTTTCATCAAACATAGATTTCTTGAGGACTGTCGTTATATTTGGCCAAGCCATTGCATGGGTGATCACTTTTGCCTGTGTGAGCTCCATTCTGCAGCTGAAAAAATGTTCTGTTGACGTCTACAGAATTTGACTGTCCTGAGATCTGTGTGTATGTGAAAGTCTGCAGAACTACCAATTCACAACACACACACACACACACACACACACACACACACACACACACACACACACACACACAGACAGGAGAGAGAGAGAGAGAGAGAGAGAGAGAGAGAGAGAGAGAGAGAGAGAGAGAGAGAGAGAGAGAGAGAGAGAGAGAGAATCATAAGGGACGCATTGTAAACAATAAAGACTCAACAAAATATGTTCAAACGTCATGCAGCAGGCTGTGTGTGTTTCACAATGACTCAATTTTACTTGCTTGATCCAAATTTTCAATTGAAAAAGAATTTTATAGGATACTACTTAGCCGCGATAGAGGCTTGCAGCGATACTATTCAGACTGAAATACTAATATATCCATCATGTTTATACTCCTGCTATGTCTGGACTTGATCGGCAGTAGCTGTTATGGCATGAACAAATACGACATTCAAGAACCATACTCCAGGGAATTTTTGATACCATAAAATTGTTGTGGACATAAGAAATACTGACACAAGTCCTGTTCTTATTCTGATGATAAGGGTTGCTGTTTGGTTACGATTTTAGGCAAGCAAGAATTGTATAAATATTGGCAAGTGTTCGCTCCATAGCCTATTTGAATATTATCTTAATGTACAGTATAATTGTACGATGTTTGTTTCCTGTGTTGATCTCTGGTGATAAATTTGGTGGGATGTTCAATGGCATGGCAATGATATGGCAACAGATTAAAATTTTCAACATTTCTGCAATTCTGGCTTATTTTTCATCAATTTGTTGAGGATCAGGTTCGGTAAAATTCAGTGATGTTATGTGTAAGAAAACAAAAACTTACAGCCTCTAACTGAAAAGACACAAATTCAACAAGTCACTAATGACATTCCGTTTATTGTCAATAAGAGAGCTGAACATTGACAGCAGGGGAGAAGCCGTTAAGAGAGGCATTATATGCTTCAATGGGATTCTTATTGTATCTTTTACAAGATACAGAAGACCATGTCTGTAATCAAGTTTATACAACACACACATGCTGCGCCAGACAACATTTTCTTCTGGCAGTCACCAAGCGCCATAGGCTTGCATGGTATGGGCATGTATGTAGTCATGACTCCTGGTTCAAGACCATGGATCAGGATACAGTGCAGGGCTGTCGTGTACCTCTCCATGACTTCCTGTCCAGGATCATTCTACAGGATACAATGGAGAGTGGACATATATTTCGCCATGAATCTGTCTACGACCATTCTACATGGAACAATGGAGGGTTGACATGTATCTCGACTCTCTGTCCAAGACCTTTTGACAGCGTGCAAATGGAGGGTTAACATGTATCTCGACTCTCTGTCCAAGATCTTTTAACAGCGTGCAATGGAGGGTTGAAATATATCTCGACTCTCCGTCCAAGACCTTTTTACAGCGTGCTATGGAGGGTGGACATATATCTCGTCTCTCTGTCCAAGACCTTTTTACAGCGTACTGTGGAGGGTGGACATGTATCTCTCTGTGACTCTCTATTCAAGACCATTCCACAGGGTACAGTGGAGGGTGGACATTATCTCAAAATGGCTCGCTATCCGAGACTATCCTACAGGGTGCAGTGCAAGATGGACATGTTTTGCAATGACTCCCTGTCCATATGACGAATCTACAGGCCACAGTAGAGGGCAATGTGTATCTTGCCATGATTCACGGTATGAGACCAGTCTACAGGCCACAGTGGAGGGCAATGTGTATCCTGCCACGACTCACGCTATTCTCCCACACCAGTCTACAGGCCCACAGTGGAGGGTAATGTGTATCTTGCCACGATTCACGCTATTAGCCCACACCAGTCTACAGGCCACAGTAGAGGGCAATGTGTATCTTGCCACGATTCACGCTATTAGCCCACACCAGTCTACAGGCCACAGTAGAGGGCAATGTGCATCTTGCCACGATTCACGCTATTAGACCACACCAGTCTACAGGGAAATGTGCATCTTGCCACGATTCATGGTATTAGACCAGACCAGTCTACAGGCCACAGTAGAGGGCAATGTGTATCCTGCCACGATTCACGCTATTAGCCCACACCAGTCTACAGGCCACAGTAGAGGGCAATGTGTATCTTGCCACGATTCACGCTATTAGCCCACACCAGTCTACAGGCCACAGTAGAGGGCAATGTGCATCTTGCCACGATTCATGGTATTAGACCAGACCAGTCTACAGGCCACAGTAGAGGGCAATGTGTATCCTGCCACGATTCACGGTATTAGACCACACCAGTCTACAGGCCACAGTAGAGGGCAATATCTATCTTGCCACGATTTACAGTATTAGATCAGACCAGTCTACAGGCCACAGTAGAGGGGAATGTCTATCTTGCCACGATTCACGGTATAAGACCAGTTCTACAGGGCACAGTAGAGGGCAATGTGTATTTTGCCACGATTCACGCTATTTACCAGTTTACAGGCCACAGTAGAGGGCGATGTGTATCTTGCCACGATTCACGGGTATAAGACCAGTCTACAGGCCACAGTAGAGGGCAATGTGTGTCTTGCCACGATTCACGCTATTAGACCACACCAGTCTACAGGCCACAGTAGAGGGCAATGTCTATCTTGCCACGATTCACGCTATTGGACCAGACCAGTCTACAGGCCACAGTAGAGGGCAATGTGTGTATCCTGCCACGATTTCACGCTATTAGCCCACACCAGTCTACAGGCCACAGTAGAGGGCAATGTGTATCTTGCCACGATTCACGCTATTAGACCAGACCAGTCCACAGGGCAATGTGTATCTTGCCACGATTCACGCTATTAGACCAGACCAGTCCACAGGGCAATGTGCATCTTGCCACGATTCACGGTATAAGACCAGTCTACAGGCCACAGTAGAGGCGCAATGTGTATCTTGCCATCATTCACGGTATAAGACCAGTCTACAGGCCACAGTAGAGGGCAATGTGTATCTTGCCACGATTCACGGGTATAAGAACATTCTGCAGGATGCACTGGAACATGGACATTTATTTTGTCGTGATTTCTTGTCGAGAGCCTGTGAAAGACTACTTTACAGGGTACAATTTATTTATTTATTTATTCATTTATTTATTTATTCATTCATTCATTTATTTATCTGTTTGTTGTGTTCCCAAAGTTGACAGTCAAGTGTGCAGAGTGGGTTGAAGTGACCGAGAGCAAAGCAAACATCGTGACCTGTATGGATCATGGTGACCAGGATCAAGCCCAGGGGCAGATAACCTGAGAAGTGTTTATGTTGACCAAGATGTTTACAACTTTTCCACAGAAGAGAGGAAAAATAAGCACGCACACACGCCCCTAATCAGCATGAGAAGCATTCACTCTTCAGCGCAAGATAGGCGTTGAAATGAAATGAAGATAAGTGATTGCTCGTTCATTTTGTTGTTGTCCTGAATGTTTTGTATCTTGCCTGAAGAAGACCTAAGAGGTCGAAACGTGCCGTGTTTTGTCTCGTGATTCGTTTGTCTACGTTTTCTTGGCGCTTTGCTATCAATTACATTTAAAATTGGTTTAGGTTTCCGCCTGCAGTCATCTCACTTTGCAACTAGATTTAAAAATAGAGGTTACTAGTTTCACAAGGCAATACGGATTACAGGACAATATGCATTTCGATCTCCTGGGTCTTCTTCAGGCAAAAACAAAACAACATTTAGGACAAAGAAAACGAAGAGAACGAACAACCACTTATCTTCTCATATTCGGCGCCAAATGAGTGTGAATGAATGAAACGAGGCCGTTATAATGATGACGATAATGATGATAACAATAGCAATAATAGCGATGATGATGGATATATTTAAATGATAAGAGGAGGAATATTGTTTACTTTTTATGATGATATGACGATAATAGTTGTGGTATTAATGGTGGCTAAAACACAGAAAGGAAGAAAAGAGGGGGATTGGAGGGTGGTGGAACAGCAGGGTTTGTTGTTTGTTTGCCCCAGTTTCAGCAAGTTCATGAGGACTAGACTGCCGGTGAATGGTGGTGTGACATCCTCAAGAGGGTGACCTTCACTCACTCTGGTAGCACATGTGAGCGACTGTGGCCCTCGGTAGGGGGATTAGTAGGTGGCGACGATGCGTATTGTTGGCTCCGAACATGCACCACTTGATACCACCAGAATGACTGGGCAGCAGTGCAGTGTCTCTCCTGTTGGCTCGCCTCGTGACCACTTGACACTGACTGCTTCCTGTGGACTGTGACCGATGTGCCAGGGCTGTGGTCACGGGAACAATCCAGGGCGGTGGATGGCATGGAGGCGATAGCACTGAAGTGGCTTGGGAAACGACACAGAAAGATCAGCATGACAGTGTAACAGATAAGATCTGTCATGTAATGCATGGTCGCTGTGGAGGGAAAGTCGTCGGACAGAGGTTCCATTAGATCTCCACTCTAGAGCTACTATCGTCTCCATTCAGAAGACCACACCTGCTTGATCTCTGCCACGAGCCCCTGTCCCTGAGTTTTCCTTTCTTTATTCATTTGTGAATTCATTTATTCATTCATCTTCATCTTTTTAACCGCTCCACTCCTGCTTTTAGCCGATGTGGTGTAGCAGCTCACGATTTAGTCAGTATGCAGTGAGCCTCCTTGGTGAAAGTGAGCTGTGTCATCTTACCCAGTGGTTAGTAGGCTTCTCTGTGGTGGTGTTCGCCATCGTGGTGGTCGTTGTGGTTGGAGGAGGAGTTGTGCAACAGTGGTGGTAGTGGGCTTAGGTGTAGTGGTCGTTGTCGTGGCTGCGGGTCGTTGTGGGGCGTGATGGAAGGTTGTGGTAGGGGTGGGTGGTGGTGGTGGTGGTGGAGGGGGTGGTGGGAGTGGTGGAGTGGGGGGGGTTGGGGAGGTGGTAGGAGGCGTAGTGGTGGTGGAGGGGGGTGGGGGAGGGGTAGGAGCCGTAGTGGTGGTCGAGGGGGTTGTGGAGTGGGTAAGAGTGGGGGCGGGATTGGTGGGGGTTGGGGGCGGTGGTGGAAGAGGAAGAAATGGGGGTGGTCGGTAGTGGTGGGGGTGGGTTGCAGAAGGGGTAGGTGGCATGGATGCTTTCTGACGAGGGGACAGCCGGTGGACGTCAGAGGGGGTCGTCTCAGACACTCGGAGACGTCACTGTTGTGCGCGCGTGTGGTGCTGGGTTGATGCGGTCTGGAGCGTGGGTTTGATGCGGTACAGTGCGGTGGTGCGAGTGTTTGTGTGTGGTTGTAGGTGAGAGGATGGTGGCGGGGGTGTGGAGAACATGCCGCTGGGCACAGCAGTGCTGTCAGGAAGGGGAGTAATAGTTGTGGGGGGAGTGGTAGCGCGTTGTCGTTGGAGGGCAAACCCACAGGGTAACATCACGAGGTGTCGGACACGCAGAACCCGCGCTGGAATGGGGCAAGTAGCCACCTGTGGGTGTGCCGGGCGTGTGACGCGCGTGGAAGTGGTAGTTAGAAGTGCGCCGTGTAACAGAACCCTAGGGAGTGGTCTTGATAGTGTGGTGGTAGGAAGGGGAAAAGTGGTGGTTGACGGCTGTGCCTGGGCGCTGTAGAGTCTGTAGCCGTTTGGACAAACAGAGGGGAGTAGCAGACTTGTTAACAGAAGTAGGGCGTGTACGTGGTCTATTTTGAACAGGTGGTAGCAGATTGAACGGACAGGGGCCCAAGTATCCCGTGGACAATGGAGGTTGGTAGACGACTGGAAATGGGAGGAAGTAGAGTCCTGTAGCGCTTGAAGAAGTGGCCGTTTGCAGATGTAACACGAAAGGGGAGTGCTCTTGGTAGTTGTAGGAAGGGGCAAGGTGGTGGTAGACGCTGGAATGCGGAGAAGTAGAGACTGTAGCCGTTTGAGAAGTTGGTACCGAGAATGTAGCAGAGAGGGCAGAAAGGGGAGCCTGCTGGTAGTCGTTGGAAGCGGGAGTAGTGGTAGTGTAGAAGCTGGAAGGGGAGAAGTGAGCTAGGTCCTGTAGCCGTTTGTGGTAGAAGTGGTAGCAGTCCGTAGCAGAAAGAGAAGTAGCCTGTAGGGCTTTGGTAGTGCTGGCGTAGAAGGGAGGAGGAGTGCTGGCGGTAGGTGTTGGGAAAAAGGGGAGTGCCGTAGTGGTGGTGGTTGAGTGGTGTAGGATGGTGGTGGTGGTGGTTGGTGGAACAGGAATGGTGGTTGTAGTTGTTGGGAAGGGGAGTTGTGTTGTTGTAGTTGTGGGAGGGGAGGAGAATGGTGGTAGTGTGTTGGAGGGGGGAGTGGTGGTGGTTACGTTGGAAGGGGAGTGGGTGTGGTGGTTAGTAGTTGGTGGAAGGGGAAGGAGTGGTGGTAGTTGGGGGAGGAGGGGTGGTAGTGGTAGTAGTTGGACAGGGAGGGTGGTGGTGTGGTCGTTGGAATGGGGGTGGGTGTGGTAGTAGTTGGGAGGGGAGTGGTGGTGGTGGTAGTGGACATCGTTGTAGTGATGGGGGTGGTCTCTGAAAACACAACACACACGCACACACGGGCGCGGGCGGGCACACACACACACACACACACACACGCGCGCGCGCGCGCGCGCACGCACGCACGGACGCACACACACACACAACACCACACACACACACACACACACACATTTCATTATAGTGCATTTAGTGCATTTAACATTTTATACCTGTGTTGATGATGGCGTGTGCCTGATTTCTGCTGTGCAAGAGATTAAAAACACCATTATGGCATGACTAGAGTTAGGAATAGTTTTAAATGTTCGAACAAAGTGAAAGATAAGCACCTTCTTTGAGAGACCCCAACAACTATGAGAGCATTAAAGCTGAATACATAATGAAAGATATTGATATCAAACGTAATTCTGGAAAGAAAAAATCCTGTTTATTTACAAAAACACATTTCCATTATTCCCTGGCACAATATATCACAACCAGGAGGAGATCTCACCTTGTTACATGTTTTGGCAAGAGGTGGTAAGACCTTGCAGGGATATCACTGTTGTGGCGATTCCTCTGAAGTTATCTCCACTGGTGCATTAAACAGCCTGTGGGCACAGCTGGATGAATGTGCCCGGGACCCCTCAATAGGTAGCAACAAGAATTTCTTGGAGGCAGCAAGTGTGATCGATGCCAGAGACAATACCCAGGCCCTGGTTTTAACAGCACCAGGCGAATCCAGCATTCAGCTCCTGTCCTGATCTTGTATCTGCAGCTTACAATCAATGGAGACAATACGTTGATGCTTTGTCTTGTAAGTGATAAAGATTCCAGCAGAATCTGGTTTGTTTTTTTTTTTTTTTTTTTTAAAGCCTGCACTGCCATGTTGCCTGGAACTTTTCAGATTGATGTGCAAGGCTGCAACACCTTAATGAAGTTGTAATCTTTGTCACTTCCAGTCAGGGATGGCTGAAAGGGTCCTGATGAAAAGGGTGCATAACACGTCACTCGGGACCTGGCTTTTGCAAGAAAGTTAGGTTGAAGTATGAGAGTGGTTAAACGGAACACAGTGCTACGCTGCTGCCGTGGGGTGATGGCTTCTCTAAGCGCCGCTACCACATGGAGCTGTCAGAACAGGGTCACAGTAAATCCTAAAAAAAAAAAAAAAGTACTTACAATGACTCCGCCGAACAACGTGGACCACTTAGGTCTTCCTCAGGTAAGATGAACAACACTCAGGACAACGAAATGAAACGAGCGGTCACATATCTTCCTCAAATTCGGCGCAGGGTGGGCGCTGACATCAAGTACTTTGCAGAATGTGTTTAGATTTCTGCCTGCAGTTACCTCGCTTTGCAACTAGGGTCATAGTAGACGGAGAGGCCACCCGGCTGGCAGGAGTGAAAAATAATGTTACAAACCCTGTGGACCCCGAGTGCCAGAAATCAAAGTTCAGGAGACTTAAACAGGAAAGCCATGAAGTCAACCATGTAGGTCTGAGAGGGATTCTAGGTTCACCAATGTGCTTTGGATACCAGAAAACCAGCAGTTCCGGAAAGGATGACAAAGCCCCGTCCGGGCTCGGCCTCTGGGCTGAGCAGAGCAGACAATCCATACGTTTGGAGTCACCTGATGCAGACAGACTGAAGATCCAGCATCCCTGGGTACCCCTGGGGAATGCGTGATCTAGTCCGCAAGACAGAGCTGAGGCTGAAAGTAAAGCTTCATGAAAGCAAAACTAGAATTACTGAGCTGCCAAACGAAGAAAATAAACGAACTACAAAACAGATACTGTGCGTTTTGACCTGCAGGGTCTTCTTCAGGCAGGACAAATAGCACTGACCAACAATGGAAACAAGGACGAACGAACGGTCACTGATCTCTCCGAAGTTGACTCAAGCTGTGGCGTGCGTGACAGACTAAAATTACAGAATGGAGAGGAGAGGGAAGAGAGCTGGACGAGAGAGGGTACAGATTAAAACCATCATGATTTTTAACGTCAAAGTAAACGTATAGTCATATGATACAACACAACAACAAAAAAACACAACTACTGCTACTGCTGCTGCTACTACTACTACTACTGCTACTACTGCTGCTGCTACTACTACTACTACTGCTACTACTACTACTACTAAAGTCTGTCCCCCTCTCGGCGTTTCCGGTGCTGACTACCTGCAGGCACCTGTTGCTGAAAACTTGTTATTCTTACCTTAAGACTAGACTGAACTTTCTAAAACTTGTCTTAAATAAATGTCAGCGAAACGCCCAGAGAAAGTGGACAAAGGGGTCACAAGACAACACACAACGCGTTTCGACCTGTTAGGTCTTCTTCAGGTGAAATAAAGACGAGCAAAATAACGAAAATGCACTTAGCTTTGATCGCTTCAGATTGCTTCTGAGTTCAGCGCAAGGAAAGAAGGCGTTGATTTCAACGCCTTCTCCTTGCGCTGAACTCAGAAGCAATCTGAAGCGATCAAAGCTAAGTGCATTTTCGTTATTTTGTTCGTCTTTGTTTTGCCTGAAGAAGACCTAAGAGGTCGAAAAGCGTTGTGTGTTGTCTTGTGACTCGTTTGTCCATTTTCTCTTGGGCGGTTTTTATCAGGTTTTATTCTTTTATTTTAATTTCTTTTTATCTTAACTTTCTTCCTCACAATCTTTCTGTCTTTAAAGATACTACAGTAATTCTAAACGTGCATCTGACAGAATCAAAGGTGAGCGGAAATGAGCTGATTTGTGACATAAACTTATGACAAAACAGGTGACCCACTTACCGTAGCACGTGCCACATGTTTTCTTGCAGACTTGGTGCACAGCAGGGGTCATGACACTGACCAGGAAAATCCAAAGCACAGTCTCCAAGGTAGGCAGGAGAAAGAAGGCAAATGGCGTAGGAGTGGGAATTGGACAGCGGAAGCGGGAGGGGGGAGGTGGGAAGGGGGGGGGGGGGGGGGGCACATTGACTGTTATAAAAAACTAAGGTTAAGATGGGACTTCTTGTGCAAGATAAAAGTAGGATAGAAAATAGTAATGGGTAGAGGCGGAGAAGAGAGGATAGACAGACAGACAGATAGAAAGAGGAGAGAGAGGGAAGGAGGAGAGAGAGGATGAGGAGAGAAGGATGGAGAGAGAGAGAGAGGGAGACGAGAGAAAGAAGAAAACGAAAGAAAGAAGAAGAAGAGGGAGGAAGGAAAGAGAGAAAGGGAGGAGGAAAGAGAAAACTACATTAAGGGGAAGGAGGTGAGAGACAGAAAGCAAAGAGAGAGAAAGAAACAGAAAGAGATAGCGGAAGAAAGAAAGAAAAGAAGACAGAAGAGAGACAGAAACAGAAGGCAAAAAAGAGAGGCGAGCAGACGAGGGAGGGGTTAAGAGAAG
>JADBJO010019213.1:32500-33700 GCA_016801955.1 Conus betulinus | reverse complement strand
CAGACAAACAGCAGGAAAACGAGACGCGATATTGTTCATCTTTCGTCCCACTTGTTTGAATCGGTAACAGACGGCCTTTTGGTGCGTGTCTTTGTAGTTCGGCGTCCCGACGGGCTATAGTTGTGAATGTGCAAGTTGACAAATTAAAAACTCTGCGATTTTGAATGTTCATGTGAGTTTGGTTAATTTAATGGGATGATGTAACTGATGCATAGCATCCATTCGATTTTTCGCTGTCCTGGTCGCTTCTTGCCTGTTTTTGAGAGACATTGTGACGGTTCACCAACATGGTAAGGCATTACTTCCGCCTCACCGTAATGCAGTTTATGGCGTAATTACACTGGCTTCAGTTTTTTGTTTAGTCTATGTATTCAGATATCTTTGCTTATCTGAACGGGTTCAGGAGCAGCTCGTCGCACTGGACAATAGATTTTTATTTCAGATTGACATTACAATTGCTCCTCTATGTCTTTCAAAACTGTGTCAAGATTAGGGCTTGGTTTAGGTGAGGGGTGGTTCATCAAAAAAAGCAGCAGCATGTCATCAAAGCGCTCTTCCCCTTCTCGGTGCTAAGTGACTGAGAGAGGGATTTGTTGCCTTTATTGTAAAAAAGAGTCTGCATGAACGCTATCGCACGATATATGTAAATATATATATATATATATATATATATATATATATATATGTGTGTGTGTGTGTGTGTGTGTGTGTGTGTGTGTTGTGTGTGTATGTATGTATACATATAATGTATACACACATACATTTATATATATATATAGATATATATAAATATATATATATATATATATATATATATATATATATATATATATATATATATGTGTGTGTGTGTGTGTGTGTGTGTGTGTGTGTGTGTGTGTGTGCGTGCGTGCGTGTGTGTGTGGTGTGTGTGTGTGTGTGTGTGGTGTGTGTGTGGTGTGGTGTGTGTGTGTGTGTGTGTTTGCAAGTTAGCTGTCACCAGGTTTGTGCACGCTGTCTGAATCTGAACCCTAGCAGTAAAGGTGGAGAGGAGGAGGAGGGTGGAGGAGTCAAATTTCTTTTCATTACAGTGAAACATCGCTACTGCTATCCTCTTTCCTTCTTCCTCCCTGGTTTTATTCGTTAATTCCAAGGAAAACTCTGCAATATTACACAGGAAGAGAGAAAGAGAAAGGGAAGGATGTTTTCTTTTTTCTTCTT
>JADBJO010019213.1:20000-22500 GCA_016801955.1 Conus betulinus | reverse complement strand
TTGTTTGTTTCTTTGTTTGTTTTTTTTGTTTTCTTTGTTTGTTGTGTTGTTGTTGTTTGTTGTTTTTTTTTTTCCTTTCCTTCTTTTTCTTTTTTTCATTTTTACTTTTTTGTCCATTGCAGGTTTCAAATCCATTACAAACATGTTGGGATGGTCATCAGACGTTTTCTGTTATATACAATCCATCCTTTAATAAGGTTTTGTATTTCTTCCTTTGTGCATACACACGCTTGTGTGTGTGTGTGTGTGTGTGTGTGTGTGTGTGTGTGTGTGTGTGTGTGTGTGTGTGTGTGTGTGAGAGAGAGAGAGAGAGAGGGAGGGAGAGAGAGGAGAGAAAGAGAGAGAGAGAGAGAGAGAGAGAGAGAGAGAGGTGGAATGGAGTCGTTGGCCTTGTGGTACAAATGAGTTGATCTATTATGTTAGATTTCTCTGTTATTCTCGCTCGACTATCCTCTGATAGTAATTCTTTCCACCATCACTCGCACTTCTTCCGTTTTCATCGTCTCAGCTAGCCAGGACAGGGTGATTAGCTGCGTCTCTCTCTCTCTCTCTCTCTCTCTCTCTCTCTCTCTCTCTCTCCCCAATCATGGCCAACAAAAGGTGTAGTGCACTTCAAGAGCCATAGCCGGCCAGACTGATCATTGGATACGGCACGCTTTAGAAAACCCCGGCGGCCGCTTGCTCATACGGAGGTAATAGTGGTGTGGACTGTTCAGCTTTCAAGACATGTGTATAGGCCCTACGTCTGTGGGTGGATCTGTGTGGTGGTTCAGAGGGGGCGAGATGGAGTGGGGGAGAAGTATGATTGCTAGCCTATTAGACCAGCCCGCGCGTTTTTTTTTTTTGTTTGTTTTTTTTTGTTTTTTTTAACAGGAAACAGTTCGGCCGACAGCGACAAACTTTCCCTTTATTGGTGTCTTCATTCTACAGCAATGGGAAAGCATTTCCGTTATCAAAGCACGCCTGGCAAAAAAAACAACAAAACAAAAAAAAGGGTTATTTTGCACGTCCGCAAGATTCCGTCAGAATTTCGTATCTTCTCATCCTCCTGATCTCCCCTCCTACTACTCTCCTCTCTACTACGTCTTCTCATCATCCTCTTGATACTATTTTTTTTCTTCCTTCAATTCTCATAGGATTGGTCGCCCATTTGCCAGGGACCTGTAGCTCTATAGTTCACGAGGTGTGCGTGGGGACAAAGTTGAGAAAATCGTTATACTTATTAGCTGCAATTGCAGTCTTTAGACGATCGTTTCTTAGAGGAAATTGCTGGCCGAACGTTTGAGCCTGCAGGACATTGACAGGGCGTTCTCCAAGTGGCGGGAGAATGTCGACAACGTAACGAGTAATGACAATGATTGTGTTTGCGGCTTGAGCTACAGAAATCAATGTCGCGTGATCCAGCGTTAGATCAGGGCAAGGTTGTAGAGCGGACAGGATCCGCATTTCGTTTTTCGCTAACTGGAGTTCTATTGCGTGCGCCGAAGGCATTCCCCTCTTCCTGTTGGTTTCACTGGCTCTGTGCCTGCTTTCTGTTTTCGGATTGGCTGTCTGTACATCACACTTCACGGTTGATCGTGTCAGCTTATCAAGTTTAGTGCACGCACAGTGATTCACTCTGGGGCAAAGCCAACGCGCAGGCACCATACCGACCTCGCATAGCAGCAGACAACAAGAAGCTGGCATAATCATAAAGTTACCTGAGAGGGCTGCGAATTATGTCAGTTGAACAATTAGTTCGCCCGTATGAGGTTAATCACCTGCGCAAGCGAACGGGACACTGACACAGACAAAACAGCAGGAAAAACGAGACGCGATATTGTTCATCTTTCGTCCACTTGTTTGAATCGGTAACAGACGGCCTTTTGGTGCGTGTCTTTGTAGTTCGGCGTCGACGGGCTATAGTTGTGAATGTGCAAGTTGACAAATTAAAAACTCTGCGATTTCGAATGTTAATGTAAGTTTGGTTATTTTAATGGGATGATGTAACTGATGCATAGCATCCATTCGATTTTCGCCTGTCCTGGTCGCTTCTTGCCTGTCTTTGAGAGACATTGTGACGGTTCAACATGGTAAGGCATTACTTCCGCCTCACCGTAATGCAGTTTATGGCGTAATTACACTGGCTTCAGTTTTTGTTTAGTCTGTGTATGCAGATATCTTTGCTTATCTGAACGGGTTCAGGAGCAGCTGGTCGCACTGGACAATAGATTTTTTATTTCAGATTGACATTACAATTGCTCCTCTATGTCTTTCAAAATGTGTCAGATTAGGGCTTGGTTTAGGTGAGGGGTTGGTTCATCAAAAAAAGCAGTAGCATGTCATCAAAGCGCTCTTCCCTTCTCGGTGCTAAGTGACTGAGAGAGGGATTTGTTGCCTTTATTTGTAAAAAGAGTCTGCATGAACGCTATCGCACGATATAGGTATATATATATATATATATATATATATATATATATATATATATTGTGTGTGTGTGTGTGTGTGTGTGTGTGTGTGG
>JADBJO010019213.1:5000-15000 GCA_016801955.1 Conus betulinus | reverse complement strand
GGAGAGTGGGAGGGGAGAGCTGCGAGAGAGGGGGGGGGTGGGGGGGAGAGGGGAGGGAGGGAGCGAGGGTGGGGAAAGGCATGGGAGAGGGAGTGGAGAGGAGAGATGTGAGGAGAGGGGGGGGGAGGGTGGGAGGGGGGGGGGGGGAGGGATGGTAGGGGGGGAGGGGAACGGGGGCGTGGAGAGGGGGGGACCAGGGGGGGGGGGGGGGGGGGGGGGGGGGGGGAGGGGGGCAAGGGAGACAGACAGAGAGTAGTAAGGGCGGGAGGGAGAGACTAGAAAAAGCAGGAAGAGGAGGGAGCAACAGAGAGGGGAGACAGATGGGAGGGATAGGACAGAGAAAGGAGACAGGAGAGAGGAATCATAGGGACAGAGGAGGAGGAGTTGAGGAGTGTGAGAGAGGGGAAGAGGGAGAAAGGATGAGAGGCGAGAGAGAGAGGGAGAGAAGATGAGAGGGAGAGTAGAGAGGAGAGGAGGAGGGAGGGAGAGGGAGAGGAGAAAAAAGAGAGGAGGGAGGAGTGCTGATGGAGTGAGGGGGTGATGGGCGGCGAAAAACGCAAACCTGCAGGGAAGGGGAGGAAGGGAAGATCACCCTATAGTAGGAGTCCCTTTAAACGGGGGATGGCAAACCTTCACGAATACATAGTCCATGTTTTCAAATGAAAAACATGCAAGGAAAATAGCAAAAACAAGTTCAAAGGAATAATCAATCTTAACCATGCTGAACAGTTCTTCCATAAATCAGTGAGATGCTTGTTTAGATAAACAGAGTTCCTCACATTTTACTGCCGAAAGAGCATGGCGCTTTAGAGAAGAACGGCTTCCACCGAGTATTTTTATCCTTCTTGTTATGAATGGAGCTGCATGGAGGAGACATTT
The DNA here is from genome assembly GCA_016801955.1 of Conus betulinus. Lineage (NCBI taxonomy): Eukaryota > Metazoa > Mollusca > Gastropoda > Neogastropoda > Conidae > Conus > Conus betulinus. The sequence continues at coordinate 14,121 of JADBJO010019213.1, read as the reverse complement.
GTGTGCATGAAATTTACATCGAATTCTATTCTTGTCTGAGGTCTTTTGGAACAAGGCAACCGAGTTAGATATTTATTTCAAATCTCGGCGTGTCCAGACATCTTGTTAAACTAAAAGACTGTTGAGGAGAGAGAGAGAGAGACGAGAGAGAGAGAGAGAGAGAGAGAGAGAGAGAAGCAGGTGTTTGTGTGTGTGTGTGTGTGGTGTGTGTGTGTGTGTGTGTGTGTGTGTGTGTGTGATCAATTCGCGATATAATGTCATACGAGTATTAGTTTCAGAGTGAAAGAATGGCACTTAGAATGTTACACCCATATCTACCGTAAGGAAAACCGTCACAGTTTCTAATGATCTGAAAGCATTGTACTGAGATATCATGTCATTCTGGGGGGTGTGATATTCCCAGCTTTGACGCCAAAAAGACTTGAGGACACTCAGTAAAAGAAAAAAAAAAAAAAAAAGAAACTTCCTTTGGCATTTTGCATACTATGATTTACACACACACACACGCACGCGCGCGCGCACGCACACACACACACAACAACACAACAAACAACAACAACAACAACAACAACAACAACAACAACAACAACACAACAACACCACACACACACACACACACACCCACACACACACACACACACACACACACACACACACACTCACTCACTCACTCACACACAGTTAGAGAGAGAGAGAGAAACTTTGACATATTGTATTTTTTCATTACCAAAGAAGTCTTTTGACAAGGGAAGAGGAGAGTAATAGAACAATAACATTTCCCTCTTCCTGTCCTTGCAAACAAATAGAACGCATTCATTCCCAGCGTGTATCAAATCAAAGGTTAACAAAAACAAATAAATCGTAACATTTCCTTATGTCCTCACACACAGGAGTAATACAGTAAGGTTAAAAAAAAACCTTAAGACTCGTTAGACAGACTACACCATCCACTCAATCAAATGATGACATTGTATCTTACTGATCTCTTCCACATGAATGATATTATTCATTCATATATCTCTTATGATGCATTATCTTAAATTTGACTATCCTTCATAAGTCTCATTTTCAATGCTTCCGCGATGAAGTTCGCAACTGATTTAATTACAAGTTCGTCATCTGATTATAACACGGCAGCGATATCTTGTCTTTTCACTTATATTTAACTGGAATAATGAACAATTTGTCTGCACTTCATTATAAGCAGTACAGTGGAACAAAAAAAATTCTTCGTCGTTAATAATGTGTCTACATGCAGGACAAGGTGATTCTGTGGATGTTTCACATTCAAACCATCTTTTGTTCTCAACCTGAATCTTGCGTAATTTATTCTGAGCCAATTATCTGTTATGACGTTGAGAAACTTTTCAGAATGAAACACATTTTTAAACGAGAAAAACCAGCGATATTTTCTTTACTTTCCATACCTGAGTGACAGTTCTGTTTAAAAGAACAAATAAGCCTGTCTTAAACTTCTACAATGAACTGTTGCTCATTTCCTACTTCATGGGTCATCCACACGGTTCCAAAAACCCTGTTCGAAAGGACTTTCTTTACTTTATGAGCCCAGTTTTCTTTACCTTTCTGCATTTTTAAAGCATCATATCATAGGCTTGCCCTGCTCAAGCGGGACTGGGGGTAAACTTTTATATTTTCAACCAGTACTAGATGCATTTCACAAGTACTATACACAAAGGGTATCTGTCCATCTCTCCATATAAAATGGTGCTAGATGAATGAATAAGTACTTGAAGGAAACGCTTATAGCATGCGTATGCACTTTTTCTATCTGCCAGTTTTTCATGTAAGACCCAAATTTCAGCTGCATATGTAAGAAGAGGTTTTATCTGTGCATCAAACATTTTCCAAAATATACCAGAGTCTTTACAATTCAGTTTTCTTAGGGATTTCAGAATTTCAATAGTACCTTTTTTCCCTTTCTGAGAGGTTCTTCCCATGCGTAATGGAAAATTGATTTTGTTGAAAATATTATTCCTAGATATTTATATGAATTAACTTCTTGAACATCTGCATTTTCAATAAGACCATTTTTCATGTACTGATAGGTGGCCAATAATTCTAAAGACCACTGTATTCGTCGTATCCAAGTTAACTGATAAACATAAGCGATCTGCTGCTTCTTTCATTTCATTTAGTTCTGTTCCAGACAGCATACAGTAATGAAAATAATTCAGCTGCTCCAGATATTATCTGGGTACCATGTCGTCCTTTGCTAGACAATTCCACAGTCAGTCGTTTTATCAAAAAAATAAATAAATAAATAAAAGAAAAAACTCTGGACTCAACAAGCATCCTTGTTTCACTCCATTCGGACAATCAAAAAATAATCTGGATACTCACTCTTCACACACACACACATGCAAGCACCGAGTTGTAGACACCTCTAATAGCCATGTACAATTTACTATTAAACACCACGTTTCTGAAGTACATTCCACAGAGCATTCCGATTTACTGAGTCAAAGGCCTGGAAATCTCGTATTACAGAGTAGATGTTTTTGAATCAAAGAATATAGTGTAAATATATGATCTATGGTGCTGTAACTGCTTCTAAACCCTGCTTGTTCTTCCACTATTTTTTTCTTCAGTTTCAGCCCATTCAGTTAATCTTGTATTTAGTATGTAAGTGTAGATTTTACTTAAAATGCTGGTAAGTGCTGCTCCACGATAGTTGTCGAGATTGTTCATATCTCCTTATTTTATATAATTGGTATAATAATAGATTTAGCCCATTCTGAGGGAAAGATACCATTATCAAAAAGCTGGGCGAATAAAATGAACAAGAAAATCAATGACAATTGTTTTTGCATTCTTCAACATTTCTGCTATGATTCTATCTGGTCCTGCACTCTTTCCTAATTTAAAAATGTTTGATACAAGAAACAACTTCTTCACTGGATATAGGATGATTAAACATTGACTCAGTTTCATTCTCTTCTACCACATTAGCCTCTTCTTCCTTAATTTTGTTATCAAAACTAAGAAAAACGCCCCCAAAATGATCACGCCACAGTTGAACTGAGATTTCGTCATATATGAAACTCTTTTTATTTACAGATGTTATCGCTGATCAGAGAGAGAGAGAGGGAGGGAGGGAGAGGGAGGAAGGAAGGGGGGGAGGGAGGGACAGAGAGAGAGAGGGCGGAGAGAGAGAGAGAGAGAGAGGGAGGGAGGGAGGGAGGGAGGGACGGAGGAAGGGAGGGAGGGAGGGACGGACGAGAGAGAGGAGGCGGAGAGAGAGAGAGAGAGAGAGAGAGAGAGAGAGAGAGAGAGAGAGAGGGAGGGTTCTCGTTTGCTCTCTGGCTGGTTCTGTCCTCATTTTGATTTTAGACAAGGTTTATACTCTTCATTTTCATCCTAACTCTCATTTTATAGCCCAGTCTTAACCCCATGACCCATCACCCCACTGTCATATCTCTCTTTCTGTCTTCCTCTCTCCCTGCCTCTGTCTGAATCTCTGTCTCTGTCTCTGTCTATCTGTCTGTCTGTCTGTTTGTCTGTCTGTCTGTCTGTACTGTCTGTCTCTCTCTCTCTCTCTCTCTCTCTCTCTCTCTCTCTCTCTCTCTCTCTCTCTCTTTCCCCCCAAAAGAGCAGGATGAGAAGGGCTCCGGAATTTGAGACTTCTTTTTATGCTGATTAATCAGGATGAGGATGATAGAAGATGATGATGCTATGGAGTCCCGTTCTGCTCAGAGGCTGATTGGTAGGGATGCACTCTATGCCTGCTTTAAAAGTACATGCCGGTAACAATCAGGCCCAAGTGATACAGACACCTGCAGCATTAGTCAGGGAAATTTGAGCAACACTTTCAAAAACACAAATCCATTAAGTGGATGAAAGTCAGCTGTGTGGTCCCAGTCTTCCCAGCTGATTGCTAAGCAAACTGAACTCTGGGTAGGAACTGGTCGTGGCATAAATTTCCACAAATAAATGGCTCTGATTGGAATCGAACCCCACGACTTGCCAGCCAAAAATATGCCATGATAACCGCTGTGCAACGATGTCTGATAGCTCTATTCGTTTGACTTGCTAAGTGGTGTGAAGCCCAGAACCTGTAACCTTCCCTCTCTGTGTGTTTGTGTGAGTGGTGTGTGTGTGTGTGTGTGTGTGAGAGAGAGAGAGGAGGAGAGAGTGTGAGAGAGAGAGAGAGAGACGAGAGAGAGGAGAGAGAGAGAGAGAGAGAGAGAGGAGGCTCTCTACAGACCAACTGGCTGGACATTGCGCATGTCTGCGTTTACTGAATGTAAGAGTGGAACACGTCATTTTTGGGCTTATCTATTCATTTTATTTATTTCATTTCATTCATTGGTTCATTCGTTCACAACATATTTCTCGCTTCAGTTATTTCATAATATGTAATCGCCGTTATTGATTGGATCAGATCAGACCAGGCCCTACGATCCAAGCTGTTCTTGATTTTGAAGGTTTCCAGACTCTTCTGTACATATATGGCAGGGAGAATAATCTCATCATTATGCTTTCGCGTCGATTACGTTCTCAACCATGGCAAGACAAATGCCAGGGACAACCATGACAGCTACGGCTACTATTCATCTCGCTAAGTGGAATAATTGACGGATCTCTTTACCTCCGCATCCAATCAAATGGAGGGGATTGGGGGAAGTGACGTAACCCGCGCGCTGAGGCGGAAACATTGCCCCCATCGGCCACGCGTGATCAGCTATGTCCGGTCATTAGTCACGCCTGAGTGGGCAGGGACAGTGATAATTGTGCAGCAGTGTCATGGCTCAGCAGGCGTGTGAAGCGATGTTTACCCTGAGTCGTGCGTTATACTTTTTTTTTTTCTCTTTAAACGTCTTTTGCTCCCAGTGATAAGATTCTACTGAGAGAGGGAGAGAGAGGGAGAGAGATTGATGAGAGGAGAGAGAGAGAGAGAGAGGAGACAGACAGACAGACAGCCAGACAGACAGACAGAGAGGTCTTTAAATCAGAAGTTTGAGAATATTGTCTATATTTAATTAGTTTTAGTACTTGTCCCTTGCATTTCTGCTAATGGTAGTATTAACTTCACGCATATACATTGACATATGTATTAAGAGAAGAGAGAGAGAGAGAGGATGAGAGAGAGAGAGAGAGAGAGAGAGAGAGAATCCATTTTCTGATTGAGTGAGAGAGAGAATACAATTTGGATAATGATAATTTGGATATAAGTAATGTTTTCACTTGTTTTCATTCCCGAGCTAAATAGCGCAATTTTTTTAGAACACCTACATCGAAAAAGCATCCTACTCGGTAAACATTATTAAAGAGAGACCATTAAGTGGTCCCCCCACCTGAGCAAACCTAAAGTTTTCTTTTACTAGAGGAGCGTTCTTCTTTTTGTTCTACATACTCTTGGCTGTACTTCGGCTGGACTGGGGTACTGACAATAGCATAAGTTGGCATTATGCTTATGTAGCTCTGGCATCCTGAGGGCAGAATTTGCCTTGATGTTCATTATTCAGTTGTACGATTCGCCAGCTTATCAAAGAGTTGCTTGCATATCAACAGGGACTTGTGATACCTGTCTTTGTTTCCTCTTGATCTTTGTGTTCTCTGTGATCACGAACGACCTTGATTCGCGTTTTCGATTATTCCTTCCAGACATTGTAGTGTATGTGCGTAATCATGCTTTTGGCGTCCGTGAATGGTTGAAATCTCTCCTCTCTCTCTCTCTCTCTCTCTCTCTCTCTCTCTCTCTCCTCTCTCTCTGTCTCTCTCTTTGTCTCTGTCTCTCTTTCTGTCCTCTCTCTCTCTCTCTCTCTCTCTCTCTCTCTCTCTCTCTCTTCTCACTCGCGCACCGCGCACGCGCGCGTGCGCGCACACACACACACACATGAAGATTCTTTATTCCGCATTTGTGTGTGTGTGTGTGTGTGTGTGTGTGTGTGTGCGAGTGTGTGTGTGTGTGTGTGTGTGTGTGTGTGTGTGTGTGTGTGTGTGTGTGTGCGTGCGAGAGAGAGAGAGAGAGAGAGAGAGAGAGAGAGGAGAGAGAGTGTTAGAACACCTGTGCACGTGTGTGCGTGCATTCGTACGAGTAGGTGTGTGTGTACATGGTGTAGTCGTCAACAGGATATCATGACAGTGTGAGTGAGTATCCATTTCAAAGATCAATACCAAATCACGTGCTCCTGACATAGAGCGTCTTTGTCGCTGGTACCATGTTTACTTTGAAAATGACGTTGATCAAAGATTTCGAAGAAAAAAAAAGCAAAATCGTTCACTGTTCGTCGACTCTAGGTGGACTAGACGTCTAGTCTGTCTGTCTGATGAAAACGGAGACAACGCATTTTATCCTTATTGTCAGCCTGTCTGGAGTAGATTGCTGAGTGTTTGTGTTTTGTTTTGCCAAATGGAAGTAGAAAATTGGTCAGTGACCCTTGCGGGTGTCCTCGTCGTCGCAGTCGTCGCCGTCGTCTTCTTCTTTGTTGTGGTTGTTGTTGATGCATGCTTTAGTATTGTTGTTCTTCTATTATTGATCGACGGATTAAATGACAGAATGATTGGTTGATTAACTGATTCATTGATTGATTCATTCATTCATTCCTTCGTTCATTTAAATACCATATAGAAAAAAAAAAACCGAAATGGCTACGTTTATACTACTCCAACTCTTAATGTTCCACGAAATATGCAACTTTGATAGTACCGATTCATGAACACACGTTTCAGCAGGTCAGTCGACATTTATAAAAAAAAAAAATCAGTTTTCCCCATATCTTTTCTTTTTTATGTTTTAAAAACCCCATAGTTTTGCACTTGCGCCAAAAGAGGACAGCGTGTAGAAGATGCCAAAACACAACAGTGGCACAACAGTGGCACACATAAATAATCTCTGAATACAGTTAACTGAATTGGAAGGAGAAACAAAGCAATGATGATGATGATGATGACGATGATGGACGAAGATAATGATGATGAGGATAATCATAGCAATAATAAAAAGTTGTCGCACACTTCAGAGAACTCTCGGGTGTCCAAGACATCTTGATATTTAGCACACATGTCATCATCTCCAGTGACAATGACAAGAATTCAGCAGAGCAGAAAATGAAATTGGGCCCATTACATCCAGGATCTTCCAGTTCAATTAAGTTCCGCACCATAGCTCTGTACTAAGACTTGAGTTCGTCTTTGGGCGACGTTACAGCTTTCCACCGAATTCTGTTCAGACAGGCTGGGTAGTTTTCATACAGTCACGCAGACAAACAAACCACGAGCAAACGGATGTAGATGAAAATATGACTCTCTTGACGAAAACACACCGACGGCGTTACCATCACCGCGGCCAGAAGTAAAGGATGCGACGTGATCGTGTAACTTACTGAGATTGATGAGACTAGCACACAAAGCTTCGTCACCCTGGGATTTGAATCCCGTCTCCACCCGAAACAAGTCCATTTCGTGACATTCTGGGCGTTTGTTTTTTTTTCCTCCGTCATGAATAATACATAACTCCCTGAGCCTGTTTCTAAATCTGGCCCACAAAAAAGCTTGCGTGACTACACACGCGGCCATGTGTGCGTGTAGCATCAACGCTCAGCGCACGCACACATGTATACGAGTGCACCCTTGGGGTGTATGCGCATACACACACACACACACACACACACACACACACACACACACACAACACACACACGCACGCACGCACGCACGCACGCACACACGCACGCACACACACACACACACACACACACACACACACACACCACACACATGCACGTACACACACGCACACACACATACCACACAACCACGCGCGCGCGCGCGCGCGCGCATGCACACACGCACGCATGCACGGAGATACCTACAGTGAGTGCGCTGGTCACAGCAATCTGTCCCTAGAGAAAATGCGGGAGGGACGGAAGTAGGGAGACAGAACGCCTGTCTCGCCCTGACAAGGGGTTTCCATGTAGGAAGGGTTTCAGCCTATACACCACATTTTGCAACTCTGTCAGTTTATCTGTCTCTCTGTCCATTCCATCAGCTTCCCACCAAACCTATATTTTATCAGTAGATAGAGACGGACGCCTTGCTGCATAGAAACTCTTGAGTAACTTTATTGACAATCTGACTTCGCGCACGCGCGTGCAAGAGCACACACACACACACACACACACACACACACACACACACACACACACACACATACACACACAAACACACACACACACACACACACACAATACACACACACACACGCGCGCGCGCGCGCGCGCGCATGCATGCGCACATTCAGCGAAGGAGGGAAGTTACAATGAGACTGAGACATTTCTCGCTGGAACAGAGAGAGAGAGAGAGAGAGAGAGAGAGAGAGAGAGAGAGAGAGAGAGAGAGAGATGAGAGAGAGAGAGAGAGAGAGGAACGAAAGAGAACCTGAAGGAAGAAGAAGAAGAAGAAGAAGAAGAAAAAGAAGACATACGGGGAGGAAGAAAATGAGTCTGTCGAGGAGAGGCGCCAAAGAATGAGCACGCTTGGCCTCGCCCACGACCTGACTGCAGCGGGGTCCCTGTCTGATATCAATCTCTTTGGTCTTCAGTTATACATCAGGAATCCTGGGTACCGACTGACAGATACAACGTAAAATGTAACATTGCAGCGGTCTGTAAGAAGATTGTAACAAAGAGATCATTTTCATATGTGTTATCCACTAGGAATGAAACACGGTCAATTTTTTTTTCGCGTGCGGTCCACTTGTTACATTTTTCGTGCATTAAGGACGTAAAATCTGTGAAACCTTTCTTCTTCCAGGAAAACACTGCAAGATTTCTGTTACCCAAGTCATAGTGGTCAGTTTCAGTTTCATCAAGGTGTCAATGTGCGCGGACTAGTCCGTATACACTGCACCATATCTGCTAAGTTTTGAACCACACTGCGCACGATTTAAAGTTGATGGATAACTGAATCAGCAATTTAGCTGAGAGAATAGCAAAGAGAGTTTGATGGCTACGACTTAGCAGAAGTCTGACTCATCTATTAGCCCAACGTGCTGGTCAGACCTTGGGTACTAACTTAACATTGGCTGCCATTATCAGTATTTTTTTTCCTCCACACTTGTTGTGAGTTTTGTGATCTTTTCAGCATTTAGGATATATTC
>JADBJO010019213.1:0-2500 GCA_016801955.1 Conus betulinus | reverse complement strand
CTGTTCGCTCTCTGGTTCCACCATGCTGCACGCTTTCCTTGACGCCAGACAGCGGTGATGATTGTAAGAGACAGACGGTCGACTAGACTCTCACCCTTCTGCGACCGTCCTGGTGTGATGATTGATTGAAAAGTGTGTTCCAGGACAGGTCGCTTAGCTTCTTTTTCGCTGTTATCTGTTAGTATACTGCAATATCATTTTAGAATCTCGTATACAGAAAAAAACAAATGTTATCTTATATCTTCTTTTCCAGTTATAACAATCCAGGAAAGCTAATATTACTGGAATCTTCGAAAAATGCTGCTGTTTATAAATACTCTGTCCGTGTATCTGTATAAGTCTCTTTAAGAGGCATGTGTGGATGTTTTCTATGGGCACCAAAGTGTATAGAAAAATTGTTCTAATTTGTGTGTTACCCTTCAAATGGGGCTTTGCCTTTTTTGAATGAAATATCTTTAAAATGTTTATCACAGTTATCCCCCCCCCCCCCCCCCCCCCACTCCCAATGTCTATGTCTCTGTCTCTGTCTCTCTCTCTACTCTCTCTCTCTCTCTCTCCTCTCTCTCTCTCTCTCTCTCTCTCTCTCTCTCTACGAATAGTCCCTCTATATATGTAGATGGTTGAGTTTAACGTTCTAAAAGCATGCCTTGCAGAGGCATGATTTGTTCCGCTGTAAGGCACAGTACGTAGAGTCAACTGCCTAGCGCACTTGGAAGCCGAAAGGCTTGGATGAATCCTGTATCTTCGTTGAGAATAAGATAGCCCGAGTTATCGTGTCCCTCAAGGCAAGAGCCTTGTCCACTTGTTCACCCAGTGTTTTTCTTTCAGACATTGTCTGTCCTCCCAGACAGGTATCTGCATGATGATGGTGACTTTGTCTTGTTTGCCCCTCCATTCACGGCCGTCTTCAGGAGTAGTACGGGCGACGTCTTGATGCTGATGGCGACGGTCGTGGGCCGCGTGAGGCCCACTCAGGAAGGAAACAGGCACAACAGCTGTGTCCAACCCCCTGCAAAGACCTACGTCCACACTGTGTTTCCTCTGGTATGTTCCCACACTCTCTTCCCCAAGGAGAGGGGACTTGCTGGTCTGCAGGCCGTGAGGAAAAAGAATCGCAGAAATGGCAGCGCCTCGTCGTCGAAACTGCTCCACAGCCTCAAGAGAACCGTTCTGCCAGTGACACAAGCTGCGCTGCACTATGCCTGTCTGCGACATGGTGCCCTCTATGGGAATGCCACTTCCCAGCACAGGGTTCCGACGACCAACGACACGACAAGACCTTCTCTCTCTCTCTCTCTCCCTCTCAGGACCTTCCTCCCCCGTCTCTCTCTCTTCTCTCTCTCGGCTATCTCTCCTCTCTTCTCTCTCTCTCCCTCCTCTCTCTACTCTCTAGTGAATTGTGCATGTGTGTCTGCATGCGTGTCTTCTTGCGCGCGCACGTGTGGTGTGTGTGTGTGTGTGTGTGTGTTGTGTGTGTGTGTGCGCGCGCGCGCGCGCGCACGTGCCCGCATGTGTGTGTGCTATGTGCGTGTCTGTGTCTGTGTCTGTCTGTCTGTCTGGTCTGTTAGATTTGCATGGCATGTGTGCGCGCGCTCGCGCTGGTGTGTGTGTGTGTTTGCGCACGCGCTCCGCGCACACAACATGTTCATGCCTTTGTGCACACACACGTGAGTTCATACTTATATGTGAGAGAGAGAGAGACAGAGACAGAGAGACAGACGGAGAGAGAGAGAGAGAGAGAGAGAGAGAGAGGAGAGAGAGGAGAGAGAGAGAGAGAGAGAGTATGCCACCGGGGAAACAAACTGTATATCATACGTTTCTTTTTTCACAGAAGTCATCTTCTTCCTCGGTACGCAGAGCTTGGTTCACAAATTCCCTGCTACTAACATGAAATACAACTGGACAGGAAGTAGAGAGTAATGGTGGGAGGGCGCTGACGATGAAATGGCAGACGGGCGGGTAGCCCTAGGATCTCTGGAGAGATTCAGAGAGTTGCGAAGTCAGTGGATTATTCTTTCCCGACTGATGTCCTTCCCCATCCATCTCTCTCTCTCTCCTCTCGCCATACCTCCTTTCCCCCCTCTGACTGAATCCGCTGAGTATGGTTCTGGGTTCATACATACAATCGGGGGATCTGAGGCGACAGAAGTTGTCCTGGTTGTCACATTTGTCACTTATGCCTGTTTCATGACCTGCAGAGAGAGTATTCCAGGAATTTGGTTGTGTGCTGACTGTTGGGTTTTGTTTGTGGTGTGGTTTGGTTTTCTTTGAGTTGCTATGTGTTTTGTTTTGGTTTAAGCAGTCATAGACTGTGTGCCCACTCTGTCATCGGTATAAGCATTAGTCGCCACGCGAGGAGAGTGTTCCTTGATTTAATCTCAGTCTTTCGCTGGTCTCCCCCACCCCCCCATCTCTCTATCTATCCTACTTTCTCCTCTCTCTCCACTCTCTCTCTCTCTCTCTCTCTCTTCTGCCTCTGTCTTTCTGTCTGCCCCCCTCT
>JADBJO010019212.1:0-33706 GCA_016801955.1 Conus betulinus | reverse complement strand
CAAGGGGGGTACAACAGTATGAATCCGTCAGCTCGTCGCTGCCCGAAATTGGCAGCATACAGAGGGAGTCCAAACGGATCGGCTGGAAACAGTTGCAACTGAAGGACCAAAACCCAGTCCCCATTTGGGTCTGAAGTGCTTTATGGCACCCCCACCAACGACCCCGGGCGGCGACAAGCACGACGGTCCCGGCCATCGACTGACCCCCTGCACCCCACCCACCCACCCCCCAGCCCCACCCCACACGGACAACATATAGCACCAGTAGCGATCCTGTAGGCGACCCCCCTCCACACACCACCACCACGGGACCTCTAACCACACACACCCCCACCACCCCCTCCCAGTTGATTCTACGTGGTCCCGCACAACCCGGCACGAGTGCGCTACAAGGTCCCAAGGGAACACTTATCCCGTGTAGGGTCTTTGTTTCAACGACGACCTCATAGGATCACATAGGAATCCCCCCTTTCCCCTCTTTACTCCCCCCCCTCGCCTCCCTCTCTGATATGTCCCACCAGCCCCTCCCCTTCCCCTTCTCTCGCACCATTCACCCGACCCCTTGCAACTGGAGCAATTTGCAATTGGCTGCATTGATGCTGGGTATGCACTGGACAAGATGCGATCACAAAAAAAGGGACGCCAAAATAAGCTGACAAGGACACTGAAAAATTACCTGAATCTAGTCGACGCCGTTGGAGAAATGAAGCCAAGTTCTCTGAAAACAGAAGACAAAACAGTGCCCGGATGCCTCCAGACGCGGAAAGGACACCACTCATACATACAGCATTTTCTTGGTCACACTAAAAATAGTTTTGTCCAAAAAGAACGGGGCTATATTTACAAGCCTCTGACAACCGCAATCCAGTGAAGGTCTGAAAACACATGGGCATCATTGTCAGAGTGACGGATATGCCAGGAAAGAATGCGGTACGAATGCGAATGCAAATATTTACTCAAAAGAGGGCTTTGCCCCATGAATTGCCGGGGGGGGGGGGGGGGGGGGGGGGGGATTTGCGCGTTTGTGTGTCTATCTTTTTCTCTCCTTTTTTGCTCTCTCTCTCGTCTCTCTCTCGCTCGTCTCTCTCTCTCTCTCTCTCTCTCTCACCATACTCTCTCTGGGGGGTCTATCTCTCTCTCCACCCCCCCCCCCCCTCGCTCTCTCTCGGAAAATATGACAAATGCTTGGGAAGGTGGAATCGACACAAAGATTGACTTTTTTCTTTAATATGAATTCTGTAATTATGATTAAGTGCTGCATATTTTGCTTGAATATAATTATTGAAATTGATTTATTGGAGCTAGGCCAAAAAAAATAAAATAAAATAAAGAAATGAGACTATGAGAAATAAAAACTTGGGATGAAAAAAAAAAAGCAACATTTACAAACAGCAACACCATCAACCAAATAAATGCCGCGGCGCCACTCGCTCATCACCTCATCCTTTTTCGCAGCCCAGCCAGCTCATGGGGGCCCATCGGCACCCAATCCTCTACCCCCCCTCCTCCCGCCGCCCCCCCCCCCCCCTCCCCCCTCCTCCCGCCCCCCATGACAGCTCCTTCCTTGCAGACGACATTTTCTCGACAGGAAATGGAGAAGTCGGTGCAGACGGACAGCTGCTGGTCAGGTACTGCTCCTTTCCATGACAAACAAACTACAGCAGCGGGCTGATGAGATGCAGCAAGCAAAGGGTGGGCAGGCCCCAAGCCATCTCTGTGCATCACGTGCTTTATGACCCGTCGCTTCCCTGGTCTTCATGTCCGTGGATTGGCCGATCGGGTGATGACGTGATACTTCGTCGCGTCTGTAAAAGTTTGCCGGCCACCGGCGGTAAGTTCATTTCCTTGATGGGGCAAAAGTGTCGCGCGCCTTAGTCTGGGACCTGGCTGATTCGATGATTGCGTGTGCAGTGAATGTTACTTGAGTAATGCAAGTCTCTGTTATCCATCTTTCATGTCTCATTGATTGGACTGTGTAGGGTGTGGTGTGGAAGCCCATGCTTTATACGACTTCCCACAAATGGTGGCAGTTGATTTAGTGTAATTAAACCGAAGAACGAAGTACAATTATCTTTGTGCTATCTACTTGATGGCAAACTTGAAATACAGGAATAAGATGTCAGTAGTTTAACGTGGCGTATGGATATGCCTACGGTTGGTTTCGATTCCTCCCCGTAGAGGCATTGGTGTTTATTTGTGGTGTTGTGTGTGTGTGTGTTGGTTGGTGTGTGTTGTGTGGGGCAGGGCGTGCTTGTGTGTTGTGCGTGCGGTGGTGTGTGTTTTTTGCTCCAGTCAGCCAGATGTCAAGCCTACAAAGTAGGGAGTATGCTGGGGTCTGGCAAAGTAGAGTATTCGGGGGCTCAAAGTAGGATGACTGAAAACCACGTGCGGTCAAGTTTCATCTGCGTGCTCAACGTAGTCGTCTCGAAGAGTGTCCCTCGCATTTCCATGTACAACTCTGTTCAGATTTGGGATATTTCCCGGCCTGGTCGACGCCCGGGATATATTAAAGAAAGGAAGTGTAAAGTGAACCCTTGTCATGTATTCCCGAGCAGAGTCCCCGGAGCCCCACATCTCCACCTCATCATCCTCATTCACATTGATTTTTAGTCAGTTACTGAGGCTCTTCACGCCCTGCTTTTGTGGTGACCTCAGTTTCGATTTTCCTTCCTCACCATGTTCATGCCCATGATGACTTGATATCAAACAGTCTTCGGTATCTGCAAGATCTTTGAGAGCTATTGTTGGATGGCCATGGTGGCCAGCCTCTGAAAGAGTATGGCGCTTTGCGCGGACTTGACACCAGCGGACAGTACTGTGTTTTACAGTTTGGGGGCATTGTAGGTGAATGTTCTGCGTACACGGTTAATCTACACAGCCCCCCTCTGGACACCAGCGGGAATTGACAAGAACACCAGCTCAGGGCCCTGTTTTGTTGGGGTTTCCCCTAGACCGATGTGAATCTATTGTTCTCGCACGACTGTCGGCTTCGTCTTGGACCGCTGTTCATAACTGAAATTAAATGTGGTTTTATTGCCTTCAGGAATTCTTTGTTTCGTACATGAACATTAATGGGTGTGCATTCGCATTTCGACAATTTTTGACAGTGTCCTTGCCCACATATGTTGTGTAGGGACAGAGGCAGGCCAAAAGAACCCGTCACAAGCGGCGGCATGCCAGGCCCATGAGTCTTTAGACTACCAAAATAATGAGCGTAGCCCTCTTGGCCGTATGCACAATTTGAAGAGCTGCCACTAGCCTGACGATAGGCGAGAATGAGCTACCGGGATTCAATGGCCCCAAAACGCTTTAGATCTTTAGTATCACGGGACATTACCAAGCTGCTCGTTATGTTCATAGTCTATCAAGGAAAAAAAAGTTGTTTGTTGAATGTTGCTGTGGTGATGTCTACATCGTAGTCTCGGGCTCATGGGACACCGAAGAGGTTGGCCAGCTAATGAAACTTTCAGTGGTTAGTTGAAATTCGCATCGTGTCATGTTATTCCAACACTGACTTCCGCGTTCTGTCTCCCCCCCCATAAGCGAACCCTGCGGTACCACAAACCAAATATTAAACATGGCCGTCCTCGTAATACGCGTTTTCCAACAGTCCAGTCCTCGTAAAAATATATTGTTTTTGTCACAACACCACGGGTTATAACACACACTCACCAACCCCGCCCCCATTACAACAAGAATGTCTGAAGGTCTTTTGGTTACAAGAAAACGTTGGAATAGAACACACCCCGCTTTACATACAAAATAGGCTTATAGTTTAGATGCGCACACCAGAAACTCAACCGTCAAGAGGGAACTCCTGGACATTTTGTTCCGGAATCTCTGTTTGTTCGTTAGTTTCCGCCCCGCTGTCTCAGAAGCTGGAAACCAACGTACCAACCTCGAATTTCACACACCTAAGCCCAACAGAGCTTTAAATCCCTAAACAAGTGCCCTTCCAACCACATCTTGTCGATCACTAAGGCTCTCGGACGTCTTGTGTCCTGAAACTTTTATTGGTTTCTCGTCTTTTTGTCCACTTAAAGGCCAAACATTTGTACCCGAACTCGACACCTGTGGAAATGGCA
This sequence comes from Conus betulinus, assembly GCA_016801955.1. Lineage (NCBI taxonomy): Eukaryota > Metazoa > Mollusca > Gastropoda > Neogastropoda > Conidae > Conus > Conus betulinus. The sequence goes on along the minus strand of JADBJO010019212.1, from coordinate 29,621 downwards.
TTTGTCGAATGACCCAGTTCTCTCAGGGCAGATTGTGAGTGGAACTTTAAACCAACTTCATACACACGCAATTAACCCACACACCCACGATCTTAAGAAGTAGCTTCTGCGAGTTGCAACCGCCGTGCTCCACAGGACGAAGTGCAACTTAGGGTAAACACGTGGTTTCATTTATCGTGTGCCTCCGCTGGACGGCGTGGTTTTACACTGGAACAGGAGACGTGTGTCGTTCGCACATGGATTGAAACTGGCAAGTGGTCATAAAGACTGGCCCCCGGGTACCCTCAGTGGCTGGCTAACAGATCCCAGATCCATGTTGTGGCATTCACCATAGTACGCTGTGTAATCGCTGTTACGGAAGTCTCGAGAGACTACAAAGACGTGGGACCTCACGCATCAACCAATGCACAACCCACACAACATTGAAAGAGCGCGAGCCAACGAGAGAGAGAGAAGCAGCCCCGCAACCGCAGAGAGAGTTCAGGAGAGAACGCCAACACCGACTTGGTCGTACGCGTTTGCACCGTGACCCTGGAAGGGGGGGGGCCGGCCAGGCGATGCCAGTGAAAGCCGCGTTCTGTAGGACTATTCACGTCCTTAATTGGGAGCCATACATCTTCTTTTATACTATTATTAACTTGTCCATTTGATAGTTGCTGATGACGCTGCTCTCGTTCTCGGCCGCAGAGGGGGGGCCGATCATTTTACACCACAATTCCAAAACAGAGTCACAACACTTTAAGATTAGATAGCGATCCAGTGAAATAAAAACAGCTGGGACGCAGAGTCCGAGCCCTCAAGTCCATCTTTTATTCCATTCATTCGAAAACTTCTACACTTACGTTCCTTCTTCCTGACGTTTCGTAAGAGTGATTAATCAGTTGCCATGGCTAGTAAGGGAGAGAGCGAGGTCGATTGAGTTTTGTTTTTTTAACCCAGATATTCACTCTAAGATGCCGGGACAATCAGTGTGCATGGGTGTCTGTAAGAGCTGGTGTCCCGGGTGCCTCCTAACTATCATCCCTGAATAACGGCTCTTGCATTTCATGATCTAACTTTCCTCAGACAGCGTGACAACATTTTCCTAATTTAGAATGTACAGTCAGGGCTGGGGTAGGCCCACTTTCATGACATTTTGGCCCGGGTTCAGCAGCTTTGTCGTGGCCGATTCATAGGGGACCTCCGTAGGGCCTAAACTCCTGAAGGCGTATTCTTCACGCGAAATTTGTGTTTTTTTTTGTGTTTGGAGGGTTTTTTGGAATCGTAGAACAACAAATTGGTGGTTTAACTTTTTACTTACATGTGACATAAATCCGTGTGGCTATGAGTTCGTGGACGCAATTTCTGTCAGGGACCGCTATACGTGGTACTTTATATAGCGAGACATAAGACTGAGTACCTGAGCGGCGTCTTGGCACAGTTCCTATTGGAGGAACAACACACTTTCCTGTCCCTTGTCCCAATCACAACAAAACAAATCACAACACATTTATTCTGAAGCCAGGTGATGTGCCCACCAAAAAAATAATGGCACCCTCGTCCATGACAGCCAGTAGTCCTTTGTATTGCAAGGCCCCCCTCTCCATACCGCCAGTTGTCCTGCTTGCGTATCCTGGCTATGGCTATCTAGCAGAAATTTGTAGTGGAACTTGATTCAGCTATTGCTGAAGTAACCGTCTGGGTGTTGGGGTTACTGGTGTCAATCTGAAAAAATATAAGGTCAAGGGTCCACTCGGGTGTAGTCTAATTCACGCGGTGTTCTGGTGGTATCTCTGGGGCACTCGGGTTCGCGTTTCGCGCGATTCCAGAATCTTTGTAGTTAGCTTTTAGAAGATATTATCCTCCATTTGGCTGTTCAGTTGTCCCACCCAAGGACAACACTAGTGGCTGGGCAAATCATCCACAACAACGTGGTGTGTTTTGGGTGTTTGTGCGGTATCGTGTACAATTTTGTGGAATGTGTTGTAGATTTGTGTGTTGGTTTATTACCTCCCGTCCGAAGTTTTATCTTCTTTTGTGTATAACAGGATAACCTCACCGGAAGACGGCATGCCCCGCATCGACACCTGCCCTCCCCCGATCATCTTCCTTGTAAATGATTACTATCTCAAAGTCCGAACCCTGCCTCCGTTGTGACCGTGTACTCTATGTGTCTTGTGAAGTGATCAAAACCATCTCGCGATGAGACCGAAACAAGAAATAAGATAGAGAGGGGGACCGAGAAAATAGCGAGAGAGTAAAAATACCGCACACGAGCAAGAACGACGCGTGATAAACAAATAAATCAATCCTGGCATAGGGCCGTCGCCAGGAGCCACCCAAATGAATCCCATCGAAACCAGGGGGGGAAGCCCCCCCTGATCTGAATCCTGGCCCAGACCCGCCTATGCGGCTAAGCTCGCTTACTTCCACAACACCCTAGAAACAAAGGGGGAGCTTGAGGGGCGCATCCGGTTGCCTACTTGCGTTCCGCAAACAAAACTGCGCAGTTTGTCAACGCAAAAAACTCGGTCATCATTCTTTCACGCCAACCCTCGTCATCCATCACGGAATCACGACCGAGCAGCTTTCGCAGAACCACTGCGGCCATGCCACCGGGTGCTCTGCTACTCCGATCAACATGCGCATCCTGAGGCTTCGTAGTGACTCTCATTGGTAATCTAGGACCGTTTGAAAGTCCTCTTCCCGACTAAAGTCTTTGTTAAAGTGGTATTTAACTAGGCGATGGGAGTAGGTGTTGGGGAAGAGGTTAGTAGGAGTGAGCGTAGGGGATGTTGCACACACCCCCGCACGAAGAGCGGTAGGGGCTTTAGGAACAGCGTGTGGGATGGATTCCCAACCTTTGCTCTCATTGCTTTGGTGTCACGCACATCTTCCGAATGTTTCTTTCGGTGGGCTGGGAACCCGAATCTTTGTTTTCACCTTTATTGTGGAGTGTCTGGTCAGTAGGGTCTGGTAAGCAATACACAAAGTCCTAGGGCTTGTAAAACACTGAAACGCAATACAATAACCACCAACACCCCACCAACACACGCACCCCCAACACCACAAACCCAACGTGCTGTCATTACGCATGTATTCTGTCGCTGCTGTTTCTCTTTCTAGACACATTGCTACAACTGGTATGATCTGTGCCTAATATCATTTTTTCCATTGCTAAAGCTAAACGCCTTATAGTACCGGGTTTCGGCACGCATGCGGCGTGATGCTGTTAACTGCTAGAACAATCCTGTTGCTGCTGATTCTTCTGCTGCCATTGCAATTACTATTCAAGAATATTGCCGACCCTGGCTGCTGCTATTTACAGTACCATTATTCTACCAGAATGAAGAGAGAGAGAGAGAGAGAGAGAGAGAGAGTGTGTGTGTGTGTGTGTGGTGTGTGTGTGTGTGTGTGTGTGCGCGCGCGCGCGCGCGCGTTCCTGCATGCAGGTGCCTGTGTGTGAGAAATCTTCATTCAAACATCCGTCAGACCATCATTCTGCAGGTGACCATCGGCAGAGTTGAGACCAGAGCATAAAAGGCATTTTACTGCATGGCCAAATGCAGGGGGAGCAAATGTCAGAATAGACTCAAGGCGTTTCGACCATTATGTCTTCTACAGCGAAGACAAAGAAAGAAATGGCTTTTAGCTTGGCTTGGAGAAAACTATTTGCGTGTTCAGCAAGCTAAGTATCATGTTGAAGTCATGGGCTTGGTCGACAGCCGTTGGACGAACCACACCACCAACCAGAGACAAACAGGAATGCAGTTTATCCACGTATGTATTAAAACCGACGTTGTAGTATAACGAGAAAAGTATTTCAAGAGAGAGAAGTTTTCGTTTCTTCCCACACAGATCCCGATCGTTGCGTGAAGGCAAGTCCATTTGGTATGAAATGCACGTCTACATCTGCCAGTACCTTGCTACTACCATTGTCCCTTATTGTGACTGAGATGGTTAGACAGAGAGGCTAATCTTTATGGGCTGAATATACTACATCTGCAAAACTAACAACCAGCGGTAAAGTGAAATCTGTATCTATTACATTTTCTCCCCAGACAGAGAGAGAAGGGGGGGGGGGGGGGCACAAAGACAGCTCCTTGATATAAGAGAGATTTTAAGGCTAAGTGCTTCAACTTCAGCAGTTCAAAATGGCTTGCATCTCTCTCTCTCTCTCTCTCTCTCTCTCTCTCTCTCTCTCTCTCTCTCTCTCTCTCTCTCTCTCTCTCTCTCTCTTTCAAAGACAGGGTATTTGAAGAGTAGAGCTGAGCGTCAATGTAAATAGCCGACTTGCAAATCGGTTAACCATGGTTCCGTACATATGATCGATTAATGAATCGATCTTCAAAGTGTTAATGCATGCCATTGTTTTATTTTCGTACTAGCATATGATCACATAAAAGTTGCTCTTGCAGATTATTCATTTTGGGGTTTAGCGTTAGCGCTAGAATGTGATTAAATAAAAGTTATGTGTTGCAGTCTGAGAATAAACAGCTGTTGGTATTATAATCAAACTGAGCAGATAGAGGACATCGATGACACAGTCCTAATATAGACTCCGTGGTTGGTTTTGCCGTAAAGAAACATGCGTTGACCTGCCTATTACAACGTAGTTCCACAAGAGTCGTTGAAGAGTACTCGATCGGTGTACTCAACGGGGTTTTTTGACTGGTTGATTCATTATTTTGTAGCTGTTGATCTATGTTATCATACCCCAAATAAATTTTGAGCACCCATTTTATGAACAGTTAACATCAATGGAAAATATGAAGTGTGTGTGTGTGTGTGTGTGTGTGTGTGTGTGTGTGTGTGTGTGTGTGTGTGGAGGAGGGAGAGAGGGATGTATGGGGCGGGAATAACGAGGAGAGGGGAATGAGCACGGATCAGAAAACACGGCTTTTATAGCCCAAACAGCAGAGTTAGTACTATATGTTCGTCATAGACACTCTGTTTAACAGCTTTTCCCAGCCGAATAACAGTCTTTAGCTGTGCTGAGACGTCACTTCAACCACCTTTGATGCATCATATATGTTCAGAGAGAAGGCGCAAAGAGAGAGAGAGAGAGAGAGAGAGAGAGAGAGAGAGAGAGAGAGAGAGAGAAGCACAGTGGCGTTTATAGGCAATATTAACTTTTCCTCTGATAAACGGCTTTCTTTTAGAAGAAAACAGCGAAAGGGGGGAAACAATCATTATAGCTATTGTCCCTGAAGATTGCATCTTTTTTGCTTACGATCACATCTAATTTCCTTCGGATCACAACTGATTTTCTCAGATAATAACAGCTTTCTCTATTTTCCCTCAGTATCATAACTGTTTTCCCGATTTGCCATAGGATAATAACTATTATCCCCGTTTTTTTTTTCTGAGGAAAAAGTGTAACGTCTCTAGAAAAACGGTGATGAAAGGTAGGTATGATCATTGTTTTGCCGACAAGCCTGTGAGCACTGGTACCATTGCTGTTACCACTCAGATTACCAACTTGACCAGGAAAAACAGTTGTGATCCCGAGGATCGCAGCCGTTTTCCTGCTTTCGAGTTTTTTGCATTGCGTAAATTACTGTTCACCCCCCCCCCCCCCCCCCCCCCCCCACCCCCACCCCCCCCTTGCGGAAACTAGGAAAACAACTGGGATTCTTAGAGATGGCAAAGAGAACAAGCATTTTCCCCAGGAACACAGTTATTATGCTAGCAAAACAGCTGCGATCTTTAGGCATATCAGCATAACACTTTTTCCTGAGGGATGATATTTGTTTTCCTCAGGAATACAGGGAAACAGTTGTTATCGGCTTATGAATTCAGAAGAAAGTAGAATGTGTTCAACTATTTTTCAGCTGTTCGCGACCACGTCCTGTCATGTACATCTCACCATCTGTCTTCTCATCGTTTTCTTCGCATCTTATTTGTCCATCCTCGCTAATATCATGTCTTGATCTGTGATTTTCATTAAGTGCTCTGGAGTAATGCTGTGGCGCTGGTTTTTGACATTCTACATGTATGCATAACTAATAAGTACAGGTACAAAGTCTGCATTAAGTATTTTGAGACAGTTTAGTTATTGGTTTAACAGCGGAAACTAATTATTGATTACAGTTCAGATTATTCCATCATTTTATTAAATTGAAAACGAATGGTTTATGAAAGGAGAGGCTTATGATTATGTGTGGATGTAAATGTTTCAGTAATTTCTACAGGTTCAAATTTTCGGGGCGGAATTTGTTACATGTATGGGTTTATAAAGAAAAAGAAAAAGGTCTTGCTTCGTCTTGTAGTGATTTTTTTTTTCATTGTCACAGATCACTTCAAACTTTTTAGCATACAAATAGCATTCAAAACCACTTCAAAGACGGTAGGAAAGAGAGTGTTTTAAACTGGCTCAAAGATTAAGGAAAAAAAAATTCTTCACACTAGTTCAAATGCAAAGAAAAATAGAAGTCTCCAGTGCGTCTTAACTTAACTACTTTAGAAAAGAAATCTGATGAAAGGCACGTTACAAAAATAAACGTCTTCTGAACGCCTCAATACATTAGAAAAGAGAAGTGTGTAGACTGGCATGAATTCTTTACCAAAAAACATAACCTATCTTCAGACCACTTGAAAAACGTTTCAAACCAAAGATGGAAAAGGAGAACTGAAAGTCGCCTCAAAAAAGGGAGAGAAAAAAAAAACTAGAGAAAGAGAACTATCAAAACCACAAATATATAGGAAAAGAGAAGTCTTCAAACCGCCTCAAAGGTTTTTGAAAAAGAGATGTCTTCCCACAACACCACAGAGAAATTAGAGGTCTTCACTCCGTTTCAAAAGGTTTTAGAAATTTGAAAATCCATACCGTCTCAAGAATTCAGGTTAAAAGAAGTCTTCAAATAGTTTCAAAGATGTTTTGAAACGGAGACAGCTTCAAACTGCCTCCAAAAAAAAAAAAAAGGGGGGTGGAAAAAATGAGGAGTATCTAAATCGCCTGAAAGAAGTAAGAAAAAGGTCAATCTTCTAACAGCTTCAAAGAACGGTTAGAGAAACAGAAGTCTTCAAAAACAATAATATCAGACAGAAAAACGGTTCATCGATTCCTGCCACCAAAAGAGGATGGTGTACCTGGAACATGACGTCAGTGCGTGCTGACATTAAGAAAGTCGCTTAAATAACCCTCAATGATGACATCAGTCGTTACGTTCACTCCGGGCCAGCAATGATACCCCAGGTCACGCTAACCACTCCGCCAATGAATTACGTCAGCAATAACAATTTCCTTTAGGTTTCATGGTAGCTATCAATTTATATAAATGATGTCAGAGTTCACGTTCACTAACACCCGATCATCTAAGAATAAAAGTCAGCCAAATGAATGAGTGACAGTTCCAAACTGATGATGGAGATGAACCAACTTCAACCACCGTCAGCCAACGAAGGACATCAGATGACATGTTATTCGTCGGCCAACAACAACGTCAGAGGACACTTTAACTGCCGGCCAACGAATTGCGTCGGATGACATGTTATTCGTCGGCCAACGAACAACGTCAGAGGACACGTTTACCGCCGGCCAACGAATGACGTCAGATGACACGTTATATCTGTCAGCCAGCCGATGACGTCAGAGAGGACACGTAACCGTCAGCCAACCGATTGACCGTCAGAAGACCTGTTCTCCGTCGGTCAACGCATGATATCAGAGGACACGTTAACCGTTGACAATGAATGACGCCTGGCGCCAGAGCTGCCGCCTAGTGGGCCAATAGCTCTCCTTGCAGAGCTGCCACCTAGCGGCCAATAGCTCTCCCTCAGAGCTGCCACCTAGCGGGCCAATAGCTCTCCTCAGAGATGCCACCCTAGCGGGCCAATAGCTCTCCCTGAGATGCCACCTAGCGGCCCAATAGCTCTCCTTGTAGAGATGCCACCTAGCGGGCCAATAGCTCTCCTTGTAGAGATGCCACCTAGCGGGCCAATAGCTCTCCCTTGTAGAGATGCCACCTAGCGGGCCAATAGCTCTCCTTGTAGAGATGCCACCTAGCGGGCCAATAGCTCTCCCTCAGAGAGATGCCACCTAGCGGGCCAATAGGCCAATAGCTCTCCCTTGTAGAGATGCCACCTAGCGGGCCAATAGCTCTCCCTTGTAGAGATGCCACCTAGCGGGCCAATAGCTCCCCTGTAGAGATGCCACCTAGCGGGCCAATAGCTCTCCTTGTAGAGATGCCACCTAGCGGGCCAATAGCTCTCCTTGTAGAGATGCCACCTAGCGGGCCAATAGCTCTCCTTGTAGAGATTGCCGGCAGAGATGGCCAATAGCTCTCCCTAGCGGGCCATAGCTCTCTCCTCAGAGATGCACACCTAGCGGGCCAATAGCTCTCCTTGTAGAGATGCCACCTAGCGGGCCAATAGCTCTCCTTGTAGAGATGCCACCTAGCGGGCCAATAGCTCTCCCTCAGAGATGCCACCTAGCGGGCCAATAGCTCTCCTTGTAGAGATGCCACCTAGCGGGCCCATTGCTCTCCTTGTAGAGATGCCACCTAGCGGGCCAATAGCTCTCTCCTCAGAGATGCCACCTAGCGGGCCAATAGCTCTCCCTCAGAGATGCCACCTAGCGGGCCAATAGCTCTCCTTGTAGAGATGCCACCTAGCGGGCCAATAGCTCTCCTTGCAGAGCTGCCTATCTTCTCCTTGCAGGCGCTAAAGTGTACACATTATTCGTCTCATCGTTCCTCTTCAAAGCCCAGAGACAGCCGCGGTTGGATTTCTTCTCCTTCTTTGCTCTCCTATGGACAGAGAGGATCGGGGTTGGAGGGGGGGGGGACGGGGAAGGGGGAGGCTACTCCTTATAGAGATGCCACAGCGACCACCATTCGATATCGCATTGACTTGCAAGGAGAGGAGCATTATTCGTTTTCAATTAAAAAGAAAATGTGTGTGTCTTCTCCTGTGTGACTCCTGGACAGGGGGGGGGGGGGGGGCGGGACGGGGGGGGTGGAGGGTAGAGGAAAGGCGCAATTGATGGCAAGGAGAGGAGCTCGAAATTAAGCTGATCGTCTGTCGAAGGCTGCTGTTCTGTGGACTGTGGCTTCGTCTCCTTTTCCTTCCCTCTTTCTTCGCGTTTCCTGGCCGACTTTTAGGCATGCCAGGCGTTGGCGCGCGCACATACCCAGTTTGTTCAATGATACCGCAGATGAATACACAGACACGTGCACACTGATAACTGCGTATATATGCACATATTGCCGGGACAAGCATGTTCGTGCATGATTTATTTTATACACTGCACCAACACACACACACACACACACACACACACCACACACACACACACACAGCCTGTACAGGCATGGCGTGCATACATCCGTATGTTCGCAAGAGAGAGCCTTAGTGGGCAGACTGACAGACGGACGGACGATCAAAAACAGAGACGGTATGTGCTACTACGTTTGAAATCCTACTATGATGCTAGGGAGCACATTTAATAAGTACATCTGATCATACGTCATGTATTACTTTGACCAGCTGGCATGGTGCAGCGATTAGCGTTGCAGACTGCGAGGCTGGACAAGTCGTTTGTTTGAGTCCCTACCTATACGCATTTCATTGTGGAGCTCTTCTGCGGCTTCTACCGAAAACTTGCTGGGTGTGCTATGGGCTCAGACAGAAAGACTGGAATCACACCATCGACGTACATCCACTAAATGGATGCGTGGCCGATTGTGCTGATCAAGTTCCATTACCAAACACGGCAGACGTCAGAATCTCTCGGGGAAAGAGTCGAGTGCAGCCTTGTCATAAGAGTCTCGGACCAGAATGGAACTCCCTAGTATTATCGTTGGCATTTTCTATTGATAACCTTTTAACAAAACAAAAAACAAACAAAAAGGAAATCCTGTAGCCCTCCTCTGTCCGTGGTGACTTCAATATTGATTATCTTTCCGTGTCTATGCACATGATGAGCTCATGTCCAAACCTTTGGTGACAACAAGTTTAATGTGGAATGTCATTGAATGGAAGGCGAACGATCTGTCACGCTGGCCTCGAGAGTAAGCAATCAAAGTAGACATTCGGGAGAGAAGGGGGGACAGGGGGGGGGGGGGGGGAGAGAAGAAGAAAAGAGTTGAATGCGCGGTGTCCTCCATCGCAGTGATTCTCAACAACAGCGCAGTGTCTGTACTGGTGGGTAGCTTCATGAAGACATGATACTAACGGCTCCATGTGAAGAGCTGATGCTGACGATGCGAGGTGAAAAAGCCTGGGGGTGGACAGAATGAGCAGTGTGGTGTGTAATGTCACCTCTTGTTTCCGCTGTCCCTCATGTGGATCCTGTCCGTTTGCTGTTCACATCAAGCTCCTGTTGCCAGATATTTCTCGGTCGGCCTGGCTTTTGCTTGCCTTAGGTCACTTCAAGGCTTGTCTGGTGATGTTTGACGCTAAGAGTGTGTCACGTCCCAGTCCCATCGTCTTCTCTTCATACTGTCATTGGCTAGTATCTTGCCATTGTTTCTGCTAGGCTTAATTTGTGCTGATGGCAAGCCGAGTAATCCGGAGGATTCTTTTAAAGCATCTTCTCGTCGTTTTCTTTGTTGTTCTCCAGGTCTGTGCTGTATATAATTGGAACGACATCGGGCTGGAACAATGGACAGTCTTGTCTTATCTTCGTGATGCAGGTTAACTGTTTTGACTCTGAGTTGGGATTCCTGTTGAACCAGTGACTTGTTTAGAGTCTGACCATTCCACATGAGCAGATATGAGCATAGTCATTATCAGGTCATCCAAAAATGTCGGGTTTTAAGGTCGCTCTCGGCTTGATATCAGTCCTGATTCCGATATGCAGGTGGCTGAAGGGCGGTGCAGCTTGGACAGGGGAATGTGGGGAGACATTCTCTCGATTGCTGGCATGGGTTTTCCTTGCCTTTTTCCCCTCTTTTGTTGCACTGCAGCTGTCCTTTGTTCACCATAAATTGGCGCCTTTGTGTATAGAGTAGTGCCATCTAGATCAATCCATATCAGTGTATTCCCATGTGTCAGGGTTTGCTTTCAAGGATGTTTTGAGAGTCTTCAAAGCGTTTTCTTCTTCCTGTATATCAATGATTTCTCTGTCTTTCCTGAGGCCGCACTGGCTTCTGGCAAAAGGCTTAGTTAAGGTGTCTTATAAGGTGGTTTAGCAGAATGCTGGCAAGTATCTTGCCTGTTATAGAAAGGAGGGATATGGCTCGGTGATTGTCGCAAGCCTGGATGTTCCCTTTGCACTTGTACAAATGGATTATGAATACATCTTTAAACTCCTGAGAGATCGTCTCCTGCTGCCACATCAGAAGAAAAACAATGATGAAGCTTTTCAGTCAGAGCAGTGCCCACCTTCTTTGCAGACTTCAGCTGGTTTGGAGTCTGAGCCAGGAGCTTTGCTCTGGACATCAAACATTTCGCTTTGTGGGTCCCAAGAGGGTTGGTGGTTCACCCATTTTCTTCGTTAATGGGCATTCGAGGAAAGCCGGTCGGTGGCTTTTGTCATTGATGGATGATGGGAGGTTTAGTACACTGTTGAAGTGTTCTGCCTAGTGTTCCAAGATCTTTTCCATGTCAGTGAGCAACGTGTTTCCCATCAACGCCGAACAGAGGGGATGATCCTGTTCATATGGGTCCATAAATTTCTCTCAAAGCGTCATAAAAGTTCTTCATATCATGCCTGTCAGCATATCTTTGGATCTCATCAGCTTTGTCGCTCAGGCATATCTTGCGTCTGTTGTAGTGTTTCTTGAACTCTTCCGCATATGTTGTTGAACGCATCTGTTTGGAGGCGGACTTGATGTCATGGAGGTAAGTTTTGAGGCAGATGTTTCTCATCCAGTAGCCGCTGGATGTCAGTGCAGTTCTCATCAAACCAGTCCTTGTTGTTTCTTCTTCGTCAAACCATTCCTTGTGTTTTCTTCGCTGCTGGTTCCAGAATCTCTGTGTTGTAAAGCAGTTCTTCTCTAAAGGTAGACCAGTTGGCTTCCACATCTGGTTGTCCAGAGAGTGTATTGCAAGCATTCTTCCAGCATGTCTACAAACAACTGCCTGGTTCTGTTGTTTTTCAGCTTGGTGACATTAAGCCGTCTTGGAGCCTTCTTGTCTTGCGGGCGTCTCTTGGGTTGGATCCGGATGTTTTAAACTTGCTGACTATGGACGGTGGTCAGTCCAACATTTTGGCACCACACATGGATTTGGTGACTTTTACTTTTACCTATCCCTCTTCCTGACAGTGACGTTGTCGATGAGATGCCAATGCTTGGAGCGGGGATGCATCCATGATGTTTGTAACGAGTAGGAGACAGAAGACTGTATGGGTGATCAGTAGCAGGAGATCGTTGCTGTTGCAGTGGCCTATTCCGTGGCCTATTCCGCCCTTCCCAGGAGTCACTGTCAAAACCGACTCTGCGGTTGAAATCACCAAGTAAAGCGAGTTCTTTTTCCAACTGTTCTCCTGTGAGGCATGTTTTGCATCGTCTCTGTCCAGGAGAGTGCGCACATTCTATGTGCCAAGGATGAGAGGAATAATCCTCGTCTTTTTCTTCTTTGAATTTTCGACCGCTGTTATTGGGGTCCCCATGCAGCTCCGGTAGGCTGGCTAGGGAAGAATGGAACAGGCAATGTTTAGGGCGCCTTTTCTGGCCCCTTCCTCATGCTATGGAGGCGTGTAGTGCTATTCTAAAAAGTGCTGCTCAGTCGATCAGGTGGCTGCTCCAGTTCAGTGGAGAGTGACTCTTTTGGTTTAACTGCCAGGTGAGTACTGGTTTGCGGCTATGACTACCAGTGTACCCACACCTGCTGCTTCTGCTTCGTCACTTTCCCATAGCCACAGGACTTAGGAATGAGATAGGGACGAGATGAATATGGACTGATGATGATGGTGATAGAAGTGACTTTGTTTAAAGTTAGGAGTTGCGCAATTCGTTGACCTCACTCTCTCGTCCAAAATCATTTGTATCCAGCTGCAAGACTGGGTCAAGACAGCTGGAGACCGAGTCGGATGCAGTGGATGACCATGATATTGTTTTGTGTCTCAGCATGCTCAATGCACTTCACACTGCATTGCTGGGAGTCGCCTTTCTGCCCATTGAATCAGTTTGTGATTTCCTCCGCGCAATCCGCCGAGTCCAGTCTTCACATGGTTTGGTAGACATGTCCTATCTCGGCTGAGCTGGCTCAGCAGTCGGCAGAGGCCGGTTTCTCAATCTGAAGATAATTATTTGCTGGTAGCTCTGAAGCTGATGGATTAGATCAGCATCTGTCTGTATCCAGCCTTCTCACCCACTGGATTTTATATTGGTTGTGGATGATAGTTTTGGCCTCCCTGTGGATCACCGGGTGGCTGAACTGCTCCACATTGCTGCCTGTCTTAGACAGAGCATCAGCCTTTTATTCCCAGTGATCCTACAGTGAGGTGGAATCCACTGGAGTACTAACACGACTCTTGAAGAAGGGGAATAGTACAACCTTGATGACTAACATGTTTCATGTGTCATCTTAAGAACATGTATGATCAGTCAGTTATGGAATATTTTGAGACCCACTGATACCTTAAAGACAAAACAGTTTGCGTTATTTATTTTCTTTTTATTTCACCCCCGTGATGCTTCCATCCATATCTGATTTTCTCAGTTCTAATTTCAGAAAAACAATTCTTAATGAAGTAAAAACCTTTCCAAGTACAGGTAATTTTTCCATCTAAAATGTACATTTTCAATAAATTTTCCCCACAAATTTTTTTCTCTCCAGGGATTGACACAAAGATGGGCATGAAATTTAAAACTTTGTACAAACTTTTAAAACCAAACTGTACTTGGTTTCCAAAGTCAGACATACTGAGACTTGCTTTTCAGTCACACTAAAATCGAATACTTGTGTATATACCTTACAACTCCAATCAATAAAGTAATTTTGCTCATTATAATGCTGCTTGTGGTAGGCTACAATTTCATAGGTATCTCCAAATGACTAACAAAAAATTCAGTTGAAACAGCCCAAAAATAAATTTCCTTTGTATATTCTTTTGTGGAAAAAACCATCTTATTTACACACTTTACAAACCTACATCAGTTTTTTCAGACTTTTATGGCCTTAAAAGGGTACTTTGGATTTTCCAGACCTCAAAGAATCGTCTAAATCAGGGGGATTTGGGGTGGGTTTTTTTTCCTTTTTTTTAATTATCCCCTTTTTCTCACACAAAGTTTCCCATTTTGTTTACTGGTCTATGTTTGATATCTGATTTAATCAGCATTCCCCCTGTGAAGTTGCTCTGTTCATCTCATTTTCCCATGCAAAATTCATTAATTCACCTGATTCCAACTATGAAGTTTCAAAGTTTGCCCAATTTTTTCCTTTGAAATTTCCAACTCTCACCTGACTTTCTGTGAAAGTTTGAATTCTAACAATTTCAATCTCAGAAGGTTAACTCAATCATGTCTTGTCGGAAGCGGGTTTCTGACACTGTTCAGGTAACTTGAAGGCATGTCGGACGCATACTTCCGACAGAGTTTGACGATCTTTAAATCTTACCGCCTTTTATTAAAGTTTATCAGATTTTCCCCCTAGAAAATTTCTCTCTCTCCATCTTTCACTCTTTCTCTCTCTCTCTCTTTTCTGGTTGTCTGTGTGAATGAGTGTGTGTGCACATATCTGAACATCAGAGTTCTGTCTTATATGCAAGAATCCTCTACAAAAATGCACAAAATCCTTTACTATTAACAAACAAACAAAAAAATCTGTTGATAAGTAGCCCTTTAAACAGACATGTATACTAAACACTATGTCCTATTTTCTTTTCTAAAATAGATTTAAAAAAGTACTGTCAGTTACTCCAGAAATCAAACTTGTTAATCACATCTGTAGTCATCAGTTCTCAGAAGCGTGCACATGAAAAATCATGCATATCATGAATTCTCATATGTTTTCATTCAACATCCATACATACACACACTCTCACATGCATGTGTGCTTCTGCACACACACACACACGTACTCGCACACAAACATGTGCAAGCACGTGCATGCATGCACACACACACACACACACACACACACACACACACACACACACACACATCCATGCAAAGCAGACATGAACATTCTAGAAAAAAAGGCAGCATATTTATTATGCAGAAAATGACAAGTTCCTAATATATGTTTACAGCTTAGCCATGAAATCACAAAACAGTCAACAAAGCTTACATTATTACTATCAGTGTGAAAAGTAATTTGTGTATATCTTAAAACAAGCATTTGCTTGCTATCTATATAAATGGGAAAAAATATCAACACTGACTCATGTGGACGGAAACAGTAAACAAGTACAAGTGAAGAATTTATTTACAGTAAAATCGCTACAAAAAATCCAAATAAGTAAACATACGAAGTAGTTAAATGCTTGGAACGTTTAACAGAATTTTGATTTCTTTGCAACCAATGGGTTTAGTTTCTTTGCTAACAAATACCTATCATAGCACTTGTAGAATATACCTCTCATGGAAAATAAAACAAGATCAATAAAACATCAAATGGAATGAATGTTTAATAACAGGAATTGTATACATCAAAATAGATAAACAAAAGGACAAAATAAATTTTTCCTTGATATGTTGTCTCTTCAAAGTTAACCACCCTGACAGATAATTACCCATTTCATATCACAGAAAAATAAATTTAACCTTTGAACAGAACACATTTCAAACAATACATTCAAACATCTCTGCTACGTAAAACAGTTCAAAACTCGCAGCATTTGAAATACAATTGTCAAACTGGCGAAATGTACGGATCAGATCACAACAGACCCCTTGAAGTACAATGAAGGGGAACAAATCCTACTTACACTTGCGAGATCAGATCAGCATGGTTATCTCCCTTGGCTAATACATTGGCTTTGCATTCCTTCCCATTCATCACATGCGGTCATTAATGAAGTGGACGGTAGATTTACCACGCATCATATACGGCTGGGAAAAAGAACTTGAGAATGAAGGCAATGTCAGGATTACTTTTCAACATGAGAAATATAAGTTGGTTGTCGACAGAAACATTGAGAAGTTAGAATTCTAATATTACATGAATGAATTTCAGACAGGAACAATGAATCTCGGCTGACGTTATTCAGCCGAAAAGAAAAGCTCCACCACTGAATAAACTATAACTAGAAATGCTCAACACTTTGAACCAATAACTCTTACTAGACTATGTTCTTTACATGAGCCAGTCGCACAGCAGAAACCATGCACATAGCTCAGTTACTTCAAATCGATTGAACTTCTGATGTTTCTTTAACAAACAAGAATTTAATTTTTCCCCTTGATTAAATGGTCTTTAAACAGTCACAGATTAACAGACAAAGATTCCTTTTTGCATTGATAAATGGTCTATAAATAGTTTATGAATAGGACTCAAGATTTGCTTCAATCAAAGAACCTTTCACCATCATACTTCATTATTTCTATCTCCTAGTAAAAAAAAAAAAAAAAAAAAAACTGCACTCCAAATACTGTCACATCTGTTAACATTATTTACTTTCAGTCTCTTGGTGTCTTAATCACTCATATGACATTTTCCACTTCCACTCTTTCAGTGTGAGACAGGGCCATCACATTATGAGAACCCACCCAGGTGCACAATGATCGTGAGGCAAAGAGGATAAATATGTGCAGATGCACTCCACTATTCAGCGCCCGAAGGGAACAGTGTAGTTGGCTGGACTCCATGGAGGTCGGAATTCCCCTTCTCCTGACATCATCCTACGCCTGCTTTCAATCTTTTTCCGATGATCTTGCTTCTCCTGAAAGGACACAGTTTACTTCAAATTTCAGGTTCTTTGTTTGGCCTTATTCTCACATAGGTGAGGAAACTGAAGTTACCAGGTTACTGTTGATGTTGTTTATGTTTCAGGCAGATAACAAAAGATTCGTTCCCAAGGTATATTGTGTGAGATGAAGCTAGAAAGCATGGGTTTAATCTGAACTGACCATGAAAACCATATTGTGACAGTCTGCCATATGGCCTATCTTGAGGTGGAACAAATAAGGCCTATTTGAAAATGCTGAGCAAAAGAAGTGGAAAAAAATAAGGTCACATCATGTACATTGTCGCGCTTATGTCACTGAAATTTATCATACACTAGTAGATCATTCTAATGTTAAAACATAATATTTGTAAGCCCATTTTGTTTGTAAATACTCATTGCACTTTTGTATGACTTCAATGGTTCATAGTTTCCAATGTAACGAATAATTGTACTACACATTGCACATACATGTGTGGGAGAAAGGATGGTTTAAAAAACGCTTGCTTGATAAATAGGTTTTAGGATGTGCCCTGACAGCAGAAAAACTGGGCAGATCTGGCAAAGGAGAAGACTGTAAATTCCAGCTAATTGGAGCAGCAGAGCTGGAGGAGTGCACCCAAAATGATCTGAGGTTTCATTTTGAGCTGATCAACAGCTTTGGACTGAAGGAGAGGATGTTATCTGGTGACCAATATGTCTGGAGAATTAGTAGGCAGGGTGTAGTGTAAGTAGAACAGAAGCATGGAAAAAAAAAGAAAAGCAAGGATAGCTTGATTATTCTGGCAACCAAATTTCAAAGGCATGAAGTAAAGTTCCTTCAGCAGCGGTGTAGCCTTATCTCTCTCCCCCTTTCATTGAGGACCATATGAGCTGCTTGGTTTTGAATTAGCTGGAACTAGGAGATTCTGTTCTGCAGGGCAAACTATACTGTACTGAATTTACAGTAATCAAGCTGAGAAGTAAACAGCAAATCGAAAAGTTTTACTGCTGCTTGACAATTTTTTATCTGTCTGAACTTGGTGGTCCTGAAACCCATATACGGCTACAACCAGGTATGACCAGTTGCAAACACAGAAACAGCAGTCCATAACATGAAGACCTATGTCTGTGACACCTTCAGTATCCTGAACCAGTGTACGTGAACCCCAGACACCAGTCCTCATTGTGCAGTCCTCTCACCTTTTTACTACATGTGCCCCGAGGCATCAGACATGCCCCTTCCACACCAGTCCTCATTGTGCAGTCCCATCTCACCTTAAAATACATGGCCTCCAGACACCAGACTATAAGCCATCTGACCTTAAAGACCTGAGACATGGGACTTGACCCATGGATACCAGCCCTTATCCTGCCTTGATTCTGTCCACCTTCGGTGTCCTGAGGCATCAGACTTGGCCCACGGGCACCAACAGACCTGTTTACCCATGTGATTTGACACAGTTTGTGTGTATTTTTGGTGAAAAAAAATGATAAATACAGTAAATTAAAGGAAATGTGTCAATCATTTTAGTGATGAAGTTCCTGAGCACTAATTGCACCTGTAAGAATTAAGCATAGCGGCGCTTTGACCAAAGAGCAACAACTCTTAGTAATTTCCATGCACAGAATTGCCTCAGGCTGTGTCTGCCTCTTCAACAACATGCCCTAGAATATTGAAAAAAATGGCGAGAGATCATCCAAGTATGCAGATGAATCAGGTTTGACAGTAATTTGTGTTAGAAAGAACCTACTTTTACTGTAGTAATGCAAGATCAGGTGGTTAGTACCCAGAAGAAGCCCTTGTAGTGTGATGGCAGGTGAAAACAAATCCCCCACCCCCCCCCCACTTTTACAAAGAATTGGAATTCTGTACACACTCTTCATAGAAAATGTGATCATTTTTGTTGTTGTTGTTGTTGTCAAACCTGGCTAAAAGACTCCAGGGATCATCCAAACAGCTGAAGTACTTGACCACAATGGAACAAATGCATCAGCTGGGGATGAGAACATTAAGTGTGTGACCATTTTTGATTACCCCACCACATGGGCAGCCACACTCCAACTTCAGGGGATTTTGGAGACTGATAATGTTATGCTAGGAACTTGTCACAACTGAAGACAATCCCCACGTAACTATGCAGAGCATAACAACATTCTGATGTAGCCTTGGTGTTCTAGCCTATGTCAATTGGCCTGACACAGCCTTAAGCCAAGGCAGATAATTTTTGTTGAAATGTACATCGATAGCAGTTTGCACCAACAAAGTACTACCCCACCTACATACCATGAAGCATCAGACTTCTGAAGCATCAGACACTGCCTTACAAGAACTTCAATAGAAGCTGTTGTATGGGGCTGGTAATATTGCTGCAATTGACAGCAAGACTTTACAGGTATGAGAAGTATGTAAAGCGAGAATGGTGGAAATTTCTAAAAGCAGCAGTAGGGTGGGTAAGAAGAGAGGGTAGGTTTTTGACAGTATCATAGCATGGTGTTTTCAGTAATCTCACTGAACTATTCACAGACAACATTTTGCTGTTTCAGGGCTTTCTTGGAATACAGTTTTGTGTGTATGTGAATAGTTTTCATCTTCAGTGGATGGCTCACAAAAAATTAGCAGATTTTCAATCAAAAGCAAAAAAATTTCTTGCCCACATTGTGGCAGAAATGACTGAGCGGATAACAGTGGGAAAGCAGAAGGTGCCCAATGCCGTACCTTGTTATACAGCAGTCCTCGTAACGCTGTTGTGCCTCCTCCTCCTTTTGCCTTTGGGTGGCCAGAAGATTGGTCTCCTCCTGAACCTTCTGCTTCTTCTCTCTCCTTCGCCTTCCATTTCAGTTGATCATCCTTCTTGCTCTTCCTGTGCATGCACACACACACACACACACACACACACACACACACACACACACACACACACACACACACACACACACATATAAAAGCACACAAACACATGTCCACATACTGTAAGTCAGCCCCTGTTAACTGTCATCAACACTGAAATTTTGCATTGTGTTGTTCACTTCCAATTGTTCCTGTTATTTATCAATGTTCACAACCACCTCTGACATCTTGTTTAAATTCCATCAATCCATAACCTCCTCCGTTTTCATTCTGTTTGTCTACACACACCCTGTCATGACTTTCCACTCTGTTATCAATACCTGCACAGGCTTCCAAATTCCTCATTTCAAAGACAAACCGTGTACCAAACATAATTCCTTTAACAGGATCCTTCCATTGGATCCAGTTCCATGTCCCTGTTCACCAAGCAATCGCCATGTGATCTCTATCCCATTCTGCACATCGTCCCTGAAAACAACTCCTTTTAAACAAGTTTATGACCCTCAACCCAGTCAATCACTCTGTCTGACACATTTGTTTCTGAATCATTTCATCCTCTAACTGTATTTGCAGTGTGTGCATGTGCGTGTGTGTGTGTGTGTGTGTGTGTGTGTGTGTGTGTGTGGAATCAACAATGTAGATATTTTATTCATTTCTGTAATTCAAGATCTTGGCATTTGTAGAGTAAGTTCTTGACCAAACTTCATAATTATAAGTAACACAATTTTCTTAGATTGTTCTCTTAATTAATCATGTATGAGAGCAAGAAGAAAGCATCCTGACCATCCACTGAACGCTGTCTTATTGTCTTTCTCTTTTTCCCCTTTGCTTCAGCCTCCCTTTCTTTCTTTTCCTGTTCCGACAATTTCTGCTGCCTCACTTTGCCCTTTAAGTACACGTCTTTCTTCTCCTTCCACGATTTAAATGTCTGAAACAATCACGACCCATGTGTGAGACTGAACCAAATTAGCTTACCACTTTAACAGACCAGACTGGCAAAATCATTTCCATTCTGAAAACAGTAAAAAACAACACAAAAGAACAATTGTTTTTCAATTCTGAAAGCAGAAAAAACCACACACAGACACAAGCATTTCAATTCCAATTCATAAGGGAAAAAAAAACAGCAGGGGGGGGAGGGGGGGGGGGGGGGGGCACAATGATACTCTATCTAACCAAAGTTTGAGGACAAAGGCAACATCCTTCTAATCCTTCTAAGACAACAAACAGACACAATCATTCTCATTCTCAAAAAAGAAAACAAAAATGCATCACTATTCTAGCCCTGAAAAAATGGAACAATAAAGCACATTTAGCCTCATTTCAACACAAAATGAACAAAGAGACACTAAGAACAAAGAGACATTGTCTGTCTGATAAAAAAAAACCCACAAAAAAAACAGAGTCACAAAAATAAATCATCCTAATCCTGTTACATGAGGACAAAGAGGCACTACTATTATCACTTTGAAAAAACACAGACAGCACTGATTCTCTCATTTGACAAAAGAGAACAAAGTAACATAAAGTCAAGAGAAACAATCTCAATTACAACAATACAAACAAATAAAAAGACCGATCATTTTCATTCTAACACAAAACATACATTGTCGTTCGAACAAACACTAACAGACATATTTTTTCACTCTGATGAAAATGGAGGCACATTCATTCCCACCCTGACAAGAAAGAGAAAAGAGATCAATCATTCTTTCTCTGACAGAGAAAAGAGATAAATCATTCTTTCTTTGACCAAAAAAAAAAAAAAAATCATTCCATTCTCATCTGACTTATTAGATGAAAAGTATCTTCACTAGTATTTTTACAAAAGGACCAAATCTTTACAACTGTGCTTATTCTAAAAAAACAAAATACAGACATGATCATTTTCATTCTGTCGAAAGAATACAAAGAAAATTGATCATTCCCAATGATTCTCACAAAAGAGCAGAAGGAAATCCATCATATTCAATCCTAAAAAAAAAAAAAAAAAAAAAAAAAAAAAACTAATACTACACCAATAGACAATCATTCACATTCTAATATAAGAGAACATGGACACAAGTCATTCTCCCTCTGACTAAAGAAAATACAAACGCCAGACAAGGCCATGTTGCCACGTCACGCCAAATTGAGGTGGTGACATGGTGTGAAAAAAAATCTGCTAGTGAGCATTCAGCTTGCAAAGCCTAAATATCAGTATGCCTGCACTCTAATTAGTATGCAGGAGCTATCTGTAACAAGTAGTTTCGTACAAAAAGTTCACTCACTTCAAAGAAAAATTCAAAAGCTTCAGACCGCATATGCGGTCCTTAGTATACAAAGCTTGTAAACGTAAGGACCAGATATGCAGTCCTTAGTATAGAAAGAGTTAATAAAGACAAACAGTAACAATGCTACAACTATTTCAGATTAATATCTCAGATCATAGGATTGACACTCTCCACCAATGTTTAAGCATATCAGGTTTTTGAATAAATAATAAGATCTTTTGTGTGATGAGAAGAATGGCATCTATTGCTTCATTGACTGTCTGATTAATAACTGAACACAAAAAATGAACAATGGTTTGGTCATTCACAACACCCACCTCTGTCCCACTCCCACTTGCGATACAGTGGAAGATAACACAGCAACAACAAAAACAGAATATATCAAAATGAATCATAACTATTAGTAAAGCAGAACTTGAACATTTCAGACAGAATGTTTAACACACTGACAGACCTCAATCACCTTTTCACTTGACCGAAGTCATTACTGGCAAAACTTGTACCTAGGCTTTTGTGACTTTAGAAACTTTCTGGACAAAGTTTATAGCGCTGATCTCAACAACAATTAGGACATTCACCACCATGATTTGTCACATTGTTGCTGAATTTGTCTGTTCTTGAACAGGTAAATGGTGACCTGTTTCAGTTGGTTAACATATGGTAACTAAATTGAATAACAGAATATTGGTAACGATCAGGTAAGCACAAAGTATATCTTTCTAAAAAAATAAAATAAAATCACACACACACACACACACACACACACACACACTGACTGACTGACTGACTGAAACCAATCTATTGTCAGATTAACTCATGGTTGTACTGACCCACACACATACACACACACACACACACACACACACACACACACACACACACATACACTCACACACACACACACACGCACCATGCACTATCAGCAAAATATCACCCTGATCAAGGGCTTACTCTGACTAATCTGAGCCCATTTTACTTCACACAAGCAGCATGCCCACTGAATGCTCTTACCACTTCTGCTTCGACACGTTTGTCCTCTCTCTCCTGTTCCTCTTTTTCCTTCTTTTTCTCCTCCTCTTTCTTCTTCTTGGCCTGTTCTTTAGCCAGCAACTCCTTCTTTCTCTCCTCCCAGGGCTCTATAGGCCAACACAGATTCCGTTTTCTTCTCCTCTTCCGCCTGCATTGGAGAAAACACACAGCCAGGAAACGTTTAGTTTTCTGCTTTCCCCACTTCACAGAGATCAGTTTTATTCTTTCTCTTGCCAATGGTGATCTGGAAGCATCACTTTAAGCATTTTGCATGTCTGTAATTTGTGATGTCTGATAAAAAAAAAAAAAAATTGTCATAAATTGTCTTATCTGCTTTGCATTGTGTATGAGAGGTACTTGGCATTCCATTTTGTGCGTTGTGTGTTTTGGCTTATTTTCCATGATGCTGTAATCTGTTTCAGTCTCTTTCATGGTTTAAGAGCTATTTTGGATGAGATCCTGATTATCCACCCTGCATGCAGCAGTTACTAACTTCATACTGAGCATGCTTGAAACAATATCCGGCAAAATTAAGAGAACAAAACCCAAACCCTGTATCAGTCTATGCCATGTTTCAACTCTTCAAGGTTTACAGGCTGAGCAGGCTCCCCTGCCTGGCCAGTTTGGGCTGATCTGCTCGAAAGGAAAAAGTACTTTTTTTTTTTTTTTTTTTTTTTTTTTTTTGCAGTTGATGACAATTTTTTTTTAACCCTGTGAGAAAATGCTGACCATATAAGGAGCAGATCACTTTTCCCCGTGTAGGAGATTTTTAAGTGATAAACAGGGGACTTCTTTTTTAAGCATGGTGGATAATTTAGTACAATGAACAGTCGACTATTTTTTTTTTTTTAATCCAGTCTGATACCTTTAGAACAATGAACGGCACATTACATTTTTACTTTCATTCTGATTTTAGTATCTCATAAATCATTCCACCAAGATGCAAACAAATTGACATACTTACTGCCAAACATCTGCATAGCAAACATATTAAATTTCATGTACTTTTGGATTTTGATGCTCTGACAAACTCAAACTCTATTTCTTTTTCTTTTTACATGAATGGACAGACTGCTTCACTTAAACTCTAATACCTCAAAAAAATATTTTACCAAGATGCCAAAAAAAAATACAAAGTAAGTCTTTTGCAACTTTAAAAGATTTCATACGTGCATTTCTGCTGAACCTCGAAGCTTTAACAAAATCAACTATCATTTTCCTTTTCAGCATAACTTTTTAAAAGAACATAAGCTGGAAAAAAAATTTTCTATCTAAATCTTTAAAAGTTACACATGTTATCACCAAATCTTTTCATTTCGATGGTCTCAATTTGTTCACTGTTACTTGCATACTTTTGGAGTTAAACAAGTTTTGTGGCCTAAGCAGTGCTGGGGTGCAGCTTTGGGACACTAGTCAGTGACACCAAAGCCAGGTCTGTGACTGGGTTGATGGATTGGTTCATTCCATTCCTATAATTGTTACAATAGTTACTGTTTAAAGGATCCATCAACTAAACAGTCTGTGGATATTGCACCCTCAAACACAGAGACAGGAATGAGTGTATTTCAGCAGCGATGAGAGAACTGCATCTGTCTCTATCTTTAATAATCTTGTCGCATAGTAGCCACTCTCCTAGTATGGAGAACTGACCTTCAAGTCGGAGGGAAGACTGTTCTACTCAGAGTTGACCATGTCCAAAGGCAGTCATCCACATAACATAGCTTGGAATGAGAGCAGGGTCACATGTTCACAACTCAGTTGCTATACACTGCCAGTCCACAGTAGCCGACATAAAGACTGCCCAAGTCCACCCTTTAAAGGCAGCTCTTCATTTCCTTTTACAAAGCAGTAATTGGGAAGTTTTACAATTAAGATACAAAATTACTGGGAAAAAAAATGGCCACCATTTGCAAAGTGCTTTGATTTGGCACTTTAAAAAAAAGAATGAAATTTTTCAGCTTGTGTAAAGTGTGTGACTATGGGTAGTGTTTACAGGTGACATTCCTCTTACCATTAGACAATAAAGCAAACCTGGTACTGAATCAATGACAGCTTAAAAACAAAACTGTACAGGTGTGCATCCATTTGCTTCACACTTCAGAGGCAGCCTGCATGATGTCACAAAAGTGAAGAGTCAGCATCAGGATTATGGTTGGATTCTGGATTTACAGAACACAGGTGACTGACCACAACAGTCATTTACATTTTCGTGAACAAAAAAACATGTACTAAGACCACTACAAGTTTTCTCATAAAAAAAAAAAAAAAAAAAAAAAATTGGTGAGATTTACATCTAAAATTTTCATCCTTTTTTTTTTTTTTTTCCCCAAAAGTAGCCAAATTTCAAAACTTCAAGTTAAGTACACTGATGCTTTTAGAACAATGAATATTACATGAAAAAAAAAAAAAAACCATTTCTAATGCAGACCTGTGAGTACAACCTATATCAAGGACAGGTATTCAGATCCAGCCCAGACTACAATTATGAACTATAATTATCAAAATTCTTAACAAAATAAGTAAACAGAGCTGCCAAGACCTCAAAAGCACAAAGTGCACTATTTCAACATTTGAAGTGTAGCGTTCCAGATTGAAGACTACTACCACTCATATGTGATATCAGAAGTCAGACTCCATGGCATTTTCAGATGCACTTCGTTTCATGATGGCAGACTAAGAAAATCAAAATCCACTTAATAAGGCCGCAAAACCTTGATCCTAATTAGCAATTTTTATTCCTCTTTGTACTGAAATCGGCAATTTTTGACTGAACAAGTCTACAGTCCAAAGATCTACATTGTCTCAAGTTTCATTAAGCCGTCCTAAGTACAGGAAGCGGGTTTTTCCCCTTCCCCCTTTTTTTGGTGTACGATTTTGTCACAGTGTAGCAACGTATCACTGTCAACAAAATCTTAGCATGTACTTCCCAAACTGTAACACTTGGCAACTCTTAGTAAATAAATAAAACATAAAATATTATTCATGTTGTTCCCCATTAAATCAACTTATGCTGATCCCAAGTTCAAATATATAATGATGTTTTACCAGCCACTGGGTGCAGTGGTAAGTGTATCATGCAGTGAACAGAATGATTGGGGGTCAAGCCTCAGCACACGCATGTGTTTTTTGTTTTTGGCCCTGGCCAGTTCACACCAGTGGATAGTGAGCGAACCATGAACTCAAAATGGCAAGACTAGAACCATAGTTGAGTCTTATCCACTCAACAGATGCATCTCTGACACTATTACTCAAATTTCCTGGTCAGTGCTGCATGTCTCTTCTCACTTAGGCCTTGTTCACTTTCAGGCACATTGTGAAAAGAAGTGTAAAGTACAGACCTATTATGTAACCTCAGACCAAAATGAAAGAACAGCATTGTTTTCACTGATAATCGTTTGGAAAAAAAAAAAAAGTCTCAAGTACTATGGGTGTTCATGCCTAGCTCTGATGTGACCTCAGCTTTGATTTCCTGTCCATACCCATGTCTAAGTTGAGTTAATTTCACAGTCTTCATTGTTGGCCAGTTCATAGGAACCATTAGTGGACTGGCTCTCTGCCTTAGGAATACTATCATGGGCAGGGGGGTTTTAGTAAGAGGTGTTCTAAAGATGTTAGATCAGAACTGGCACCACAGAACACCACCAAACTAACTTGGTGGTGTCTCATCCAGTTGATCATGCATTGACCTCATGGCACCCATCGCCCCCTGTAGACTAAATATGCAAAGGCTGCAATAAGATACATCTGGTAGAGCTGGAACAAATGGTGTGGGAGTGATGCCACTAATAACAGAAAATGACACCTTAAAAAGAAACAAAAAAAAAAAAAAAAGCATAGTGTGGAATACCAGCGAAATCTTGTAAACCATGTCTTACAGCCAACAAACACCGATGGCAAATTGAAACACCCTACTCAATCTGAGCAGGTGTTTTTCTTTTAACACCCATCGAAGCAAACTAGTTCCCCTGTCATACTATTCAGGATAGCAAAGATGTACAGGCATCTTTTCAAGTTAGATCATTTCCTCTGAAATGCTTGAGTACCCCCCTGAAAACAGAAGACTGATGTTCTTGACAGTCACCTTGACATTGTCCACCCAAAGATCACTCACCTCTTTCTTCTTTAGAGCTTCTTCCTCTTCTTTTTTCTGTTTCTCCTTCTTCTTGACTTTGGCCGACTTTATGTGATTGCGGTACCACTCCTCGTACACTGCATCTCTTATGTCTAAGGTGCTGTGGTAATCGGGCATGCTGGCTTCTTTGCTGGTCTGTCCCGGCAATGTTCCATAGCGAGGCTTGGGGCGATGCTGCACTTTGGCCGAAGCCGACACTGGCCTGAAGGTGAGAACAAATTTTTCAATTTAGACACAATAAAGGTGTAACCATCTGCTATTAAAATCTGTCATACAGGAACAAGTAAACGTATATTTGTAGCTTTGAAGCGTATTCTGGGGATAACATATATATATGTATATGAATGAGGCATGCAAATTTTCCCTCTCATATGCAAGCATAAATCTATGTGAAGGCACATTCACATACAACCACTGGAATCGTCAACATGGATGAACAGATTTGTAAATAAGTGGACCACCCATGCATCAAAGATGTACAATGACTCACCGAACTTTCTTCACTGGCTTGAAATCAATGCGATTCTGTTCCTGAGCTATCTTGTCAATTGCGTCCTCTGCTACCTGTCGATCTCTCCGCTGTGTGCTGAAGGAAGCAAAGGACATCCATACTATTATACTGTCAAAGAGTCCTAAACTCTGCATAAAACACTTAGACTTACTAAGAGAACAGGAAAGTAACTGAAAAGAAGTTGATCTTAAAAGACTAAATGTGATTCAAGATAATATATTCTGTTCAGCCTTCCACAAGATATTATACATGTCTTTGTAATATGGTAGTTGTTCTCCCTAACAAGTATTTTGTAGAAACACAAGTGAAAAATTCATTTCAGTAAGTGGATCAGAATATATATATATATATATATATATATATATATATATATATATATATATATATATATACTTAACTGCATTATCTGAAGTGAATTCTAAGCATTTTTTCAAACTCTAAAACTTGTTACTACATCTACTTCTCTGTATCCTGTAGAAAATTTCATTTTTCTTTACATGTAAACAAATCCACAAGGTAAAAATGTTTGTAAAGGTATTCAAATAAAGCATATTTTCACTTACGTAAACTGCGACTGAGTACTGATAAAGGCGGGACTGCCACAGTATAAACACAAAACTATGTCTGATGTAGTGTCATGTTCATACACTTACGCCTTTTTGGAATCTCCACCATCATCTAGTTGTCTTCTGGTTGCTGCACTGGGATCTTCTTTAACCTCTTCACAGAGAGAACTGTCATCTCTGACTTGTCTACGATGTGGCAGTGGTGCTACTGGCTCCTGGTGCTTTGTTGGCACCTCCCCGATGTCGTAGATATCCTTGTGCTCATCTTTGGGAATCTTGGTGCGGCGCGCTGGTCTTTCCTTGGCTTTGGGTTGTTGCTTCCACATCCCCCCGGTCAGGAAGTCCAGCAAAGATGATGGTTCTTTCTCTTTCTTCTGCTTATCTCCTCTTAGCATGCTGTCAGCAGGGGAC
Source organism: Conus betulinus (assembly GCA_016801955.1). NCBI lineage: Eukaryota > Metazoa > Mollusca > Gastropoda > Neogastropoda > Conidae > Conus > Conus betulinus. The sequence continues at coordinate 1,113 of JADBJO010019212.1, read as the reverse complement.
TTTCGACCTGACAGGAAGCAATCATTTTTTTTTCTAGATTAAGCTGTTTTCGCAATTGTTGTACAATAAATGAGCGACCTATGTTATATCAAAATTCTTCCTTAACATATTAAAAGCACTAAATAAACAGTTCAATCCATGAGTCAAATATGTGCAGATCTAAAAACTAGGATAAAGGTTTTCATTGTGATACATCAGTGAAGGTTTCTATATAGTGAACATAAACATTTTGCAACCCTCTTGGGGGGAAAAAAAAAAACAACTAAAAAACCCTTTAAGAGATTACTATTTTCAACCTAATCTGGTTCTCTCTCTGAGGGGTTTCTTTTACACATTTTCACACCGCCTCCAGACATGAACTGAGGTAATGAAAAATGACAAAAAACTGTAGTCCTCTTGTCCCCAGAGATGCATTTCATGACTTTCAGTTTGCTTGTTTGGCTTCAAATAGCAGATGAGCCAACACAGTGTTCAGGCACAGAACAACTAACAACAACAAACACTCACCAGCCACCATGGCAAAAGGGTTAGCATCATGGACTCCCAGGTGGGAGATGTAGGGTTCCGTTCCCATCGTAGCCCTTTACTTGTGGGTTTTTTTGGGTCCCAAGTGCTTCCTTTCCAGAGATGGATTTGCCATGGGCACAACTGGGAAGACTGGACCACACAGTCAAGTTTCATCCACTTAATTAATGCATCTCTGAGAGTGTTTCTCAAATTTCTTGATCATCACTGCAGGTCTCTCAGCCTGACCGGCACCAGGATACACGATGAAAATAAGCTTAAAGTACAGCCTTGTAATGCAGTCTCATAACCAAAATGGAAACCTGTAGCATCATCTTCATCATCCTCATCCTCATCGATCAGCATAAAAAAATGTCTCAATCATGTGGCCCTACATGCTGTACTCTCATGGTTACCTCAATTTTGATTTCCTCTCCACCTCTATCCCCTTGGTGTAGTTCTACTGGGGTCACTGATACTGACAAGGCAAAGGATAAGGGAAAGTGGCTGAATCTGTGGTCTTCAGTGTTGCCAACCAGACCATTCCAACAGTCACAGAAGAGCCAGTTAAGAGCCTTGGAAGATGGTACGATGATACGCTTAAAGACA